>WEIV01009081.1:14150-27787 GCA_013390005.1 Calyptomena viridis
TTGTACTAGTGTGCAAAGTTAAAATTTAAATAAGAGATTAAAATCAGAATGATTGTCCTGAGAATCAAGTGAAGTTTAGTCTTCATTAAGTGGGAGCATGATCGGGCCCAAAACTAGAACAAAATTTAGGAACACCATTGTCATGTGAAGTCTGGGAATGACAGGAAACAACAGACACTCATTTTCAAAAGGATGCTGAAGCATTAGTGAACTAAAATACACTGTGCATGTTCATTCAAGAAAAAAACAATCTTTCCAGATCATCTGTCTTCCCTGGAGAAATATCATTATACACTTCAGTGGCAGTTGTTTGCCTCACCAGTCCAAGGTGGGTATAACACAAGGAAACTTGGAGAGACGAGTGCTAGAATGTGCAGCTACAGGACAGGAAGATATGCCTTAGTCTCTGCTGGAGCCAGCAGATAGTCATTAAAGTATTAAATAATCTAGATAACTTTTTACTTCCCTATACTGAATTTCTTACATGCTGTGTTCCAGTTAACCTGCTGAAGTTGATGTAGCTAGTTTCTCATGCTGATGGAACAGAGGTTAATGCTTAAACAGAGGTTTAAGCAGCTGGCTGCACTAGAGACAGACTAAGTTATTTCATTTGTATTATTAAATATAAAATTACTGAACCCGTTCAAAAAGATCAGACACAGCATCTGAAGGTATGAATTTCTATGGCAGTAGATTCCCTGGGCTAGTTATATTTGGGAACAAAATAATTTAGCATACAAAAGACAGCATTACAACATTGGTGTAAGTTTAATTAATGTTAGTGTGAATGTACTACTGTGTGTAAACCACTGTACAGTTCATCCTTCATATAGAAAGTTCTTTTGATTTTAGTGTATTAAAGTGTTTGATTTTCTACTTCACTCATTTCATGTCAATCCTGAAATACCTGGGCTGAACTGTGGAACTGTAATGAGATGTACGTATATTACAGAGTATTGCTTGTGTAGAAAGGCTTTTCTTAGTTTGTTTTTTAGGATTGCTTTGTTTTTTTCCCCTTGGCCTACTGAATTTTATAAAATGTTTGCTGAGAGATGCCCAGTACTCTCACTTCAAATAAAGCAATCAGTTCTAAACAGCATTGACTCAGGGGGTAGCCCTCAGCGATAAGCACTAGTCTATTTAGACTGTTTTCTATACTGTTTAGGCATTTTTTCATTTCAGACTACATGGGGTAAGGGCAGGAGTGAGCACAATGATGTGGCCTCAGTGCTAGGCCTCAGAGCGTAGCCTGTGACATGGCCCCAGGCTCTTTTCTATTAAGCTGACCTTATGTCTCAAAGCCTTATGACCTGTGACACCACTCAATTGTTATTTAATCAATTCAGTCAAAATTAAAAAGGTGTATTTTTATTTGCCTTAACACCTTTTCTTTCTGGTATTTGTTTTGGTGACCTTTGAGTATTGGATTTCAGCTGTCGATAACACACCGCATGCCAGATTGCTTTTTCTAATAAATAATGAAGCAACTTCTGAGGATTATTTGGATTGCATTGATGTGGGCTAGAAATAGTCTGCAAACATAGCCCAAAAAGAACAATGCAGCTGCATATTCTTAGGCCATCTCACAGGAAACACAGCAGGAGAACAGAATTCTAGACACTGACTAAAACCAAAACTCTTAAAATTTTCATATGATTACCTATATAGAATCTTCACCTTGAGCTTGAATTAAAAACAAAGGGCTCTCTTTTGCTTGTTAAAAAACAAAGATTGGAGAGTTCAGCTATAGACAGGGAAAAAAAACCCAACAATTTAATATTTTTTCACACTTTGAAAAAAAAGTCTTGTGTCTCTACCATAGATGAATATTCATTCTTTATGCATACACCTGGGGACAGAACCAAATTTTTTTTTCTCTTTGTACTTTAGGGTATTACCCTTAAAAAGATATTTCATTTTGCCCCTTATATCATGTAACTGGCTCCTGATTTGAAGAAGCATCTATGGTTATTGTGGTACACATGTGCTAGACTGTGTACAAAAGTGTGAGAATTTCCTACTGGAGGAGTGTACGGTACAATCTAACATAATAAGACTGAATAAGAAATTAAATAAAAATTGATCAGAATACTTAGAAATTTAGTAGCAATGACAGCAAAAGAGACAAAGTTCTGAAGAACATTTGCATAGTGCTGTATCTCATTGATTTTCCCCACGCGTGCACAAGTCAGGCTCAAGACCAAGCTAGACAACATCAGTGGCTACTTTTGAAATTTCATTTGGTGGTACTTTCTCTTTTTAAGCATTTCTTTGCCATTTTACTCTCTCACACGAAGTCGCAATGTGGATTTAAATTCATGCATTAACTTCAACTAACTGTGATTTAAGTGACGGATTATCTTTATTTCATTCATCTGGTAACTGTGACTTTGAATTTAAAATCTTTCTATCTTGCAGGTCCCCACATGCAGAAACACATATTTATTGTCTGTATTACAGAGCTCCAGGCTCTGAAAAGGCATCCGGAATATGTTTTAACAGAGAAACTGATTCTGATGTACCTGAACCTTTTTCCTTTCCTTATTTAGAGAAAACCTCAATTTTTATAGGAGTGACAGCAAAGAGTAAGTTCCAGAGCTGTTTTTTTCTGAGCCTAAACTATATTGCACTCTGCACAGTAAGTAATAGCTGCATGTCCTGGGATTTGGCAAGAGCAAGTTTTAATCTCTTTGAGCATCCCCAGGAGCTACAAATGGGAGTGGGAAGAGAGAGGATTGCACCCCTGTTGCCCTTTCCCCTTCACAGTCTGTAGTCTCCTGGGTGGCACAAGTATTTATAAATTAGTGACATTTATTTATAAAATGCCTGAGATGTGCACCACTTTAATGTATTAAAAAATTACATTAATGTAAACTCAGCTTCATACATCACTGAACATTATTAATTGGGTGTGGGGATGTGTGAAGGGGGATGGGATAATTAAGACTGACTTTCTTTTGAATACCTGTAGTGTAAGCAGAGGAAGCAACACAGACAGAGATCCTACAAATGTTTCTTGGTAAAAAGGAAATCATTGAAGCAATAGAACAAATAATGTGATCTTCTGTGTTTAGCTCCAGAGATATCTGTGTATCTTTTACTCAGAGAAAGACCAGAGCCTGAGGATTAGCCGAGTCAAGGACTTTTCTATGTAGAAAACAAAATGCTTTGAGTCATAACATGGCAGAAACATGACCAAAAATATTTTTTAGTATAACACAGCTTAAATATTAGGCTGGGGAATTTGTATTAAGTGAAGTAAAATGTGACCCAATGTGAATGTGACCCATTTTTTGCACTACAAGTGATTGACATGCAAAGTCTTCGGGACAAATCTTCCTGCCCAGAATATTCAATCTGTACAACTCTGAGTTATGAAAAACTATATGAAATGGTAGCAGCTTTTGATCCAAAAATATTCGTTCTGTTACGTGCTTTTGAGAGGGGAGTGCCTGATAGCTTAAAATTTGAAAGCAATGTACTTTTTTTTTGGCCACATATTTAAGTGATGGACTTCTGTTCAACTTCAATGCTTATGTACTTTTTCACTGCTGTTTCTCAGATAGTACAAAGCTGCAGTCCCACCAGGTAGTCTGTTCCATTCCAGCTCTCTGCTCCCAGCACAGTTTCATAACGATCTAGATCCATATTCTTAGAAAAAGTTATCTGAGGCACTACTGCGAGACAGTGATTTGAAAATCAAGTGTCAAGGAACAACTACAAAAAAAACAGAAGAACCCACCCTTGCACTCCTAGCATGATACAAATGGAAGATATTAAACATTCAAATATTCAGATATTAAACATCAAAATTGTGGTGCAAATAAAAATACCAGTAAAACTGGAAAAGCTGGAGAAGCTGAAGATTTTCAGAGGAGATATATAAATAATGTGGGTAAACAGCTGACTGTAGAGAGTGGTGACTAGAGCATATAAAAAGGAGGCTATCAGTCTGGTGTATGGCCCAGTTTTGAGACATTTTGCTAAGGCAGTGGTTGTATTTTTATTAAGGATTTTTATTAGGGATCTTAGTCTACAGAAGTATTGATAACACCAGTGCCAGGACACATCAGTATGGAGAAGGATGGGGATATCACAGTGGAAGAATCAAATAGCCATGAGATCGACAGGACTAGAAGTAAGATGAAATTCAATAGCACAAAGTACAAGGTCAGTCACTCGGGGACTAATAACACAAATTCTCTGCTATAAGCTGAAAGCTCATCTGTCAGAAATCACCAAGAAGAGAGTGACCTAAACTCTCTAGCTGATCACAGTATGACCGTGAGCTGCCAATATGCTGTAGCTGTGAAAAAAGGCAAATGTGTTTCTGAGGTACAGTATGGAGATATTTCCAGAAAGAATAAAAAAGCATTAGTATCACCATCCAACACTCTAATAAAACCTAATCTTGAGGACCATATATGTATTAAGAGAAAGATGAACTATTACTGGAAACAACACTGAGAATCACTGTTACAATAATTTGGTATATGAATATCAAAAAGACACCAAAGTACTTTGGCATTCTTAGCCTAACAAACCAGAGCCTAAAGAAGATTTGACATATTGTCTATAAATACATATAGAGATAAACTCAAGAGAGAGGGAGGAAATATTTAAGCTGAATGCCAGCTTTGGCATGAAAAGAAACAGATATGTATGTTTATGTTGGAAATTAGAAAAAAGATCTTATCTAGCACAGCAATCATTCCATGGAAGAGCATCCCAAGCATGGTAAAGGTGTGGGGACTGAGGAACAAAAAACTAATTGCTTTTAAGGTGGAGTTTAGTAAATGTAAAAAGATTGTATGATATGGTTGCTTGCAAGAGCATGGAATTGTATTTAGTCCCCACATTCCCTTCCAGCCCTAGATTCCACAGCTATGCCACACATTCTTGGAGATAAAACAGGAGGTTTACACCAGTAAGAAAGGAAGATTTTGAGACTTTTAGGAGTGAGGAGACAAGTATGAAAATCTTTTAAATAATATGTCCTGGATTAGTTCCTGTTATGTGGCTGAATAAGGGCATCAGATATACCTCAACGGGAAAAAACCCAAACATCATCCTGCCTTAATAGATTCTCTTAATAGAAAAGTCGGTATGACCTCTGGTTAGTTATTCAGTTAATTACTGTCATTGTTTAAAAAAATTGTAAAGGCGTTATGCCTATTTCAAATGCTTCAGACTTCCAGGGACCTGTATTTACAATGCTTTGTTAAAATGAATCCTCTCTTATAATGTGCCAGTATGTTTTTATTCACATTTCTGTTCATTTATTTTAGGATTAATTGTATAGAAATATCCTGTTTATTTCTCAGGCTAATGGGATGGAAAACCCAACACTTAGTCCAAACATGGTGTATGGTACTTATCCTTTACTTTTAATGATAGAGACTTAAATACTACTGGGAACTAATGCAACAGAATGCAAGAACAGCATTACTCATATGTAATGCTGGATAGTATTAGACATTGGTAATCATTACTTAGCTGTTCTTCCAGCTCATTGACATGCAAGGCAACAGTGGCAATAAACTTATCAGAGTATAAGGTGAGGCTAAAACTCTGTAGATGTAGCAACTACCACAGCTAATACAGTGCTGATCTTTGAGTGCAATTTTGTAGAAACTTGCTTATCACTGAGATTTCCATAGTCAGTGGGAAAACCAGGTTTGGTTTGGAGGTGAATGACCAGGCAGTATTAAGAAAAACAACATTCCTGCTAAATGCCAGAAGGGACTCTAGTATTATCACACATGTAGAACAAGAAAAGTGAGTGTGAATGATTGCAGATGAATAAACTAATGCTTTGCTCTTGTCTTTGTCATTGATATTTTCTTGCAGGTAAGGAGAACTATGATTTCAGTGTCTGCAGTTCCTTCTTTTCTCCATGTGTCCTTGTCTGCCTTATTTTTCCTCTGTTCTCTGCTGGTTACTTGGGATTTGAGTTACAATGGAGACCATGTCGTCCATTTTAGGAGCTTCTTGTCCTCAGTAATTGCTTGGGAGGTGACCATCCACCAGTGCAGATGCACTTAGGGTGTCTTAATAGCTGTTCTTCAGTAGCAATTTATTTTAGCTGCCCTTATAAATTTCAGAGGAACCTGCCTTGACAACCACTTCCTTAGCTCACAGCAACAAGGGATAGATGACTATATCTCATGAGTACATGTAGTATGCTGACTTCATATGCTGGACTTTGTATGATGTTTTTCATCAGAATTATTTTAATTCCAGATGTGGAATTTTCTGAGCAGGTTACATGGCAGTGGCCCAGGGCAGTCCTGGGTAACTGTTCCCTAAGCCTCAGCGAAGTTCTGCTTGTTCAGATGCCTTGGAACAAACTGCAAAAATTTCCTAGAAGATACAGTTTATATGACTTTATTTCACTCAGAAATTGCTATTCTTAAATGTCTGAAAAAAGCTATTTTTTTCTTTTCTTTTTTTTTTTTTTTTTAATGTAGGAAAAACTGAAGGGTACTAGTATTGCCTATCATGGTTTAGGAGAGAATAAATAAATTGGCTTTAATCATCAGGAATTTTGAGAAAACACTAACTTTCTAGAGATTCAAAAGTACAAGTGTAGAAATTGGCTTGTGTTAGGAAGAAATCTGTTACTGCCCTGACTAGATTAACCATGGTAATTGGCACTGAGTTTTTTTAACATATTGTGCAGTGCTTTGCAGGCGGTAGTAATAAATAATGTGCACTTAGCTGCACTATTGGTCATTCGCAGTCCTATCACAGCAACCTCCCCCCATTCAGGGAAGATAAATGTGATTTAAATTAATAGCCAGTCCTAAATAACTCCTCAGCTGGTAAACGATGCATTTATCAGACCCAGACAGGCAGTGTCCTTTGATTCATGGTCCCCCCCTTACAATGTGAAGGGTGCGTACAAAAATTGTTATTACTTTTTAATAAAGTGTAGCAGTCAGTCTTCAGTCATTTATCAGAAATGGAGGCATTCTGACAAACAGAAATATCTTAGCACTGGATGAATGAGAGGGATAAAGGACACATTTCTCAACAAAAATAATCACTGACTAAATAATCTCATAAAAGTCAGCTTCTAAGTACCTTGAAATAAATGTATCCAGCTGAAAGATACAGACTCCTTGTGCTGTTAAACTAAAACCCAAGCCAACCATTACAAAATTCACCTGCAATGGAAAAAAAATTATTTTCATCCTCATTCTGTGTGACAGCAATTCAAATACAAAGAGTGGTCAACTAAATAGCAAACTTCTCAATATATTTTCCTTTTGGTTTCTAAGACACTAGCTCAAATTTATTTCCCAATTTATAGTTTTTAAAGTTAATGTAGTCACAAATAAATAAAGGAGGTTTGGAGATGGAAAAAAGTGATAGTGAATTAAACAACTTGTAACCAAATGCAATTTAAAATGTTCTATAGCTTATGCATTTTTTTGGTATTCTTTTAGTATTTAAAACATTACTGTTCTCAAGATTTAAGCATCTGCTCAGGATCTGGCAGTGCAAGGCCTTCCTGTGCAGAAAGGTTGCCTGAGGAGATTTAGAGAAGGCAGTTCTTTGCAGGTGAGCATCCATATTGTTCATGCATGAATTGAGGGCAGAGAGTTCAACCTGCCATTCATCGTAACGATTTGCCTGTGCTCAGATTTTAACTCACGGGGTTATTCATATAAAGTGGGAAGGTCAGATCTTTCACTTTCAACACAAACTTTTCTGCAATTGTGGTGTTAACATGTAATTTTGTTCCTCTAAGCACTACATAGTTTGGTGGGGTACTACTGCTCAGAGTGAGGCAGAGCTTATCCTGTTAGAGAGGTAACACAAGGAGTGTTTAACTGAAATGGCTGGAGCATAATCAGCTTCTAATAGCATGCCAAGGGTAAAGTTTTCTAATCATTGCTTGGTGCTGTTCAGTGCCCTCTTTGCTGCTGACCTCTGGATGCACAGCACTACCACTGCAGAAGGTGAACCACGAGGCATCACTTACACTGCCATCTCACTGTGCTCACCTCATGTCCACCTGTCCTTTCCCACCCCACTCCCTATCCATCTTCCAGTAATTCCCACATGGGATCAACAGGATGGGTTTGCTAGCAGAGGAACACAGGATTGATTGTAGATTCCCACCAGATTTTCTCTACCTTTGATGTCTGGCAATTGCAAGATATGCCATGGTCCAGATTCCCCAGAGATCAGCTATTGCTCCTGGATCTGTCATATCAGAAGTGACTGGAGATATGTCCTGATACAGGGTCATGCTTGCTCTAGCACTGACCACATCAACATTCTTTTAAGCCTGCCTTTCAGGTGCTGTAGTCTGTCACTGTTTACAGGTATGCTGTGGTACAGTTAAAATGCTATGGATCATCTCAGAAGCACGCAGCAATCTCAGGTTTTGCAGGATGGGTACAATTTGTCTGTGCATAGAAACTGCATGTATAGTTGTTCTTGGTGGGAGTTAAAGTAATTAATTTTATCTCATAAACACACCAAAGAACTGCTCTGGAAAATAAAGTGTTTAGAAGTAATTGGTCTTTCTTCCCGTCCCTGCCTGTAGCCCTGCTGGTGATGTTTTGGATCCAGGATTGATGCCAAAGGTGGAGGTGGCTGGGAGAGGCCTCTGGCTGCCTCTGCTTTCTTTTGGCACAATGCGGGTGATGGGGAGATGGGCTGGAATGGTAGTGTGGCAGTGGGGGACTGAGAGAATGAGGGAGGATGAGGAACACTGGTCAGAGGGATAATGGCTAGGGAGAGGTAAGAGAAGAGGAAAGAGGAAAGAGGACTGGCAAGAAAAGAAATAAGAGGAGGTTAGGATGAAAGTGGTCAAGAAGAGAAAGGGTTAGGAACCCTTTAGGAAAAGGGTTTCTGAAAATCCAGTCTTGGAAGTCTCCTTTCCAAGGCGGTGCTAATTAGGCCCAGTCAGAGTAGAGCCAGGATCACATGGAGCTGCAGCTTTTGTTCCTTAACTTTGTTCCTTAACCAGTCTGCTGGTTGTTTTTTGCATGATTACTGTCATTCTCCTATACCTTGGAGCAGCAAGGAAGTCCATGAAACAGATTTCAGCAGCTGCAGGCTTCCTAGAACCCAATATATGCAAACTTCTCTTAAATCCTATTCAGGCAGGAACTCTTCTGATATATCAGTTAAGAATTTTGTTCCTCTTTTCCTGTTTAAATTTTAACATTGTTTTGGTTGATGTCACACTTTAGAAAAGGCTCAAAAGTAAAGCCATCTGATAGTACCCTTCAAAAATGGAGTGCTGATTAGTCCTTATATGGACAACCCACTTAAGAGTTGGACTCGATCTCTGTGGGCCCCTTCCAACACAAAATATTCCGTAAATTTGTATTCTGTAAGGCTGCTTATTATAACAAAAGGCAATTTCCCTTTGTCCTCATGTTCCTTTGATAGCCAGAAGGAATTGCATCTACAGGGTTGAGACAGTATTAGGAATGAACAGTCAACCACAAAATTCACTTGTATGGGAACATCTCCATAATGACTGGTCCTCACATCAGCATCAACAGACAGGTTGTCTGCCCATATGAAGTGCTGCTTTTCAGAAATCCTGTTTTATCTTCAAAATTTCATTTGAAATTTGGATCATCCAAAACTGTACAGCTCAGTGACCAAAAGAACACTTTTTTTAAAAAGTCTCTTCACTAGAGTCCTGAAGGCCACAGGAAGAGTCACAAATCATATCAACAAGTTCCTAAAATACAAAAATAAATTGAACATTGAGACATTCATTTTTTATGAACTATATCACATTATCCTCCTACAATAGGGAAATAGTTGCACAGCTTTTTATATTGCATTATTTGCATCTAACAGTCTGTGTCTGGGGCAAATGCCACCAACTTGAATCAAAAAAAAGGAGAGAGTTCAATCATTAATTTCACTGTATTAGCTGAGAATATATGGTAGTTTTCTGTGCTTAATAAGCAACAATTTAAGAAATAAGTATATTTATAAATAAGGAAAATTATTATAAGGAAGTGATAATGAAGACTCCTGTTGGGTATAAATAAGGATTAGAGTATTCTGGTGTGAGCAATTGCTCATAACACAGTCTTGCTGGGCGCAGCTAGTGAGTGTGTGAGAATATAACCCAGTCTTTATGCTGAAAAATCATTTGAAATAATAGACAGGGTATTAAAATGAATATGGACAAATAAGTTCTGGACAGTAGAACATATTAAGCTCCACATTAGTGTCCCATGAAAAATGCGGGAAGTCACTTCAGAAATTTAAAATAAAATTGGGCAAAATACCCCAAAATGAATGTTAAGGAACGATTCAACATTGGCAAAGAATAAAAACGACAGGTCATATTTTAAGGAAAGTATTAACAAAATATTTTTAAAATGTCATTTGTTTGAAAGCTGATATTCCATTAAACTTACGTATTTCTAATTACTCTTTATTTGGAATTCTGTTATGTATTTCTTTTGATGATTCTCCCTCTCAAAATTACAAGCAAGCAAGAAAAAGATGTAAGTTTTAGGTAACAGTTTTTGAATATTTGGCTCTTTTGTCTGCTTCCAGATTTTGTGCTGATATTATGTGTTTATTTTTCCTCTGAAAACATGAATTAATCAAGTGGAAGGTGATGTTTAAGAAAAAGTTTACATAATTAAATAGATCATGATGAAATAGCCTCTACAAAGTTCAAAATCCATAGATGGACTAAACTTGATATGAGTTGGTTTCCTTTCATTTTAAATGCATTTGTATTGTGTCATCATTTCTAAGGACAAGAAGATTTTACTTAAATTCACTCACAGGGAGCAGTCGGTGAGATTAGTTCTATATCATAATAATTTCTCAGGCAACAGTAATGCAAACATTATAAATACCAAAAGCTTTTGCATGTTCAGGATGCTATAATCAAAAAAAAAAAAAACAAAAAAAAACCCAAAACATTGAATACATCAGCCTGTTCTGTTTTTCTTCTGGAATAAGTGAAGATAATATGCCTTTACTGTATAGACATTAACTTGATTGCATAATTTACAAACAAGAAACTCCTTTCCCACTTTATGCTAACTCTTTATAGATTGATTACATGCTGATCTGTGCACTTGAAGCTCTTTTAAGAATTTGCAGCCACTGATGTCTAAAATCTATTTTATAAATAATACAGAAAGGATTTTAAATATGAAAAACAGATCTCAAGAAAATACTGAATTGTTTTTCTCTTATTCTGCTGTTCAGAAAATATAATTTTCTGTTTCTGTTTGAGGTGCATTCTTTTAAAACAAATCTTTTTCATTTAAAATATAGTATAACTGTTAAACTATTACTGTAAACTTTTTCTAGTTTCCTTGAACAGCACTAAAATTCTTCTATTTAAGTACGTGTCTTCCACCAAACATGCCATGTTTCACTTTTCACAAGCACGATTTCCTTATATCACACTGTACTGGAAATAAACAGCAAACATTTTGAATTAAAAATGTGTCCTTGTGTATTAGAACAAGAGCAGCAGCAGCATCTCACTCTTTTATGCTGGAATAAATTAGCCCTTTAATTTAGTTTCATGAAAAAATACAACCTCGAAGCAATTCTCTTGTGTATAGACCAACATTAAGCCTCATACACAGGTAACAGTCAATCCATTAACCTTTGCTTTGAGCTTAACCTGTGTGTCCCTCGCATCACAGTTGTTCCTCCTTTTAATACCTTTTCCTTAATAGTTGCTCACCCACAACTGAAAAGGGCAGAGCAGCTTCTCATGACATTGACTGTGCCACTGCAATAATAAGCTTCTCTTTTCTTTTTTTCCCACCTCCTGCCTCACTATGGTGTCAGCAACCATTTTGGGGGGGGAAGGTAATCTAAAAAGAGCTGTAGAGGCAGAGGTCATGTTAAACTGTAACGCAAATGTTATTCCTCGATTATCTGGCTGGGGTAAATGTCAACTGCTTCAGGCTAAAGCAATTGGAAGAGCAGAATGTGTGAATCTAACAAAGGGAGAGAGAGTGAAACACAAGGAAGGCCAGCTGGGGGAGGGGGAATTTAAACTCAGCCTAGCTTGTTGGCTGGCATGTTAAACCAACACTTCTGCGCATATCTTTTCTCCAGTGGACAGCAATGCCATCAACTGCATGTGGTTTGAGCCCAGCTTTCCTCACTCGTTCTTTCGTAGTAAATATGTCTATAACAGAAACTATTGTGTGCTAAGGCAACAGCTACAATGGCATTCAAACCCTCTAGGGATCAGTGCTCATCCCACTTACTGAGGAAATGAATAAGAAATTATGTGAAGAAAAAAAATGTATTTAATCCTGTAGAACAAGTCACAGTTTGAAATTCTTTAATACACCATGCACTTTGAGGAAAAAAGTATAATACAGCATTGGTTATACTTATAGCTAATGCAACTTGAAAAAATACATGGAAAACTTTCTTGATAAGACTAAAGAGTGGGCATGCTTGTTATTTTTCTCGTATGAAGATATATTTGTTAACCATCAATGAATACAATCTTTATGGAACGTCCCAGATGCTTTTCTCAGTTTTCTGTCATCAGGTATCATTACTACTTGTGGCACTAATTCCTACACACAATTACAAAAGAGGCAAGTAAAAATATTGAGTACTAATGCAAAGTGATTGTTGGAAAGATAAATATGACATCCTTTATCCCTTCTGGATGTGGTGATTTCAATTCTAAAGAAGAGGTTACAATTGGTGCACTGAACTGAAGCGAGAACTCTTATGCCACTGCTGACAGGTTTTGACAAGACTAAGGAATTTCTGCTTATCAGTTGAGATGCAGAAATCACTAGTATGATTTGCCATCACCTATTTCAATACAAATTTAAGTACAGTGATCTAAAATGTCACTGGAAATTTATTATTTTAATAGTCATCTGAAGACAATCATTCTTAAAGTACCCAAACACCTCCTCAAGGTTTACCCACTACACTTTTGTGTTCTAAGGCCCTGAATTCCACCAGCAGTTGGATGAAGGGACAGGGTCACAGGTAATTAGTTCCCTAAGCATTGCCAGCATCCTTATTTTGAACTGAAAAGCTATTCCAAAGGGCCAGAACTGTCCCCAACAATGAATCATACAACACAATAATACTGTAGTTTATGTTCATTTGTATCACATATTTGTGTAACGTTGATCAAATCAGGTCTATGCACTATGAAAGTCCTCTACCAGTGTAGCTGTGATCACAAAATCTATGAGTCCGTTCTGCTCCACTCACCAAGAGCTATCATTGATTTAGGAGCCAGTAGAGCCAGGAAAATTTTTATTCCTTTAACATGGCACCTATTAGACTCCGTCTATCTATGGAGAAACTGGAGAAAGTTAAGCAGGGGTCACCAAGATACTTAAGTCTCTAGAACACTTGTGTGAAAAGACTCAGAGAACAGGCCAAAAATGATTATTAAGAAGTGGGAGCCAGGCTTTTGATTGACTTGTGTGGTGGGAGGACAAATGATAGTAGTCATAAATTAAAATAGGGAACTTCTGACTTAAGACAAAATATTTTCATCTGCAGGACATTCAAGCACTGGAAGAGGTTGCCCAGAGATTACTCTGAGAGATTGTGCAGTCTCTCTCCTTGGAGGTTTAGGAGACTGGATAAAACCTTGGCCAACCTGATCTGATTTC
>WEIV01009083.1:1085-83091 GCA_013390005.1 Calyptomena viridis
GCTACTTGGGGTTTAACTAGAACATCTCCAAAAAGACCTTGATAGCAACATAGGTAGTTTTAATGTGTGGTGACTTAAATGATCACCAGTATTGTTAAGCCTTTTAGTGACAGTAGTAGTTTATACTAAATATTGAGCCTCTGAGTGCTGAAGGCACTTCCACAGCACACGGACATTCCACTTTGTCTGAATGTGATTTCTATGTACAGTGCATGGTCCTTTATGAAGATGTTTTTATTTATTTACCAAGTGTCTTGGATTTTTGATGAAGTAGCTTGGTAAGTTTTGTCAGTTGATTGGCCTTTCTTCATAAAGAGGAAAAATACAGAAAATACAGTTCTCCTGTACCATTGTAAGTCTAGAAGCACCAGCTGCTGGTTTGGCTTTGCTTCAGGCTGAATTTGAAGTTCCTTGATGCATTAGCAATCCTTCATGTGGTTGGATGCTGCTGAAAGTAGCTTGTTTAGTTTTGAAAATCTTGTAATTGTTGTGCTTGATTTGCAGAGGATATTGGTATCCCTGTAGCATTTGTAGCATTCATCTTCTTCCTCTTCCCCAATCATCTTCCTCTTTGAGTAGCAGGTATTTGTTTATTTGGCCGAAGTAGTGAAGGGGATCTCTCCCCCTTTCTCACTCATTCGTCACATGGAATTACAAGTCTTTTATACACGTTAGTATGCTTATGTTGCATTACTATATTCTATTGGTTATTATAATTATCCTAAATTTGTGGTTGGTTATTATAATATATAATAGCTATTCCCAAGCAACTATCTTTTGTAAACTTAAAAGTTTCATTTCTACAAATCTCTATTGTGTTAAAGTCAGCTGCAAGGTTAAAAATACAAAGACCCTCTAAGGCGTAAAATATACGGTGGTAACTAGAAGCATCTTAGAATGCAGAATACACAAAGACCCTTTAAGGCCTAAGAGATACAATGGTAACTAAAGGCCTCCCAAAAAGCAAGCTAAGCAGAGGCGGAAGCAAACAGCCATAAACGCAGGGGAACCAGAGGCCTCTTTTTGCCGCAGCTCCTGGAAACGCCTCGTTCGCAGCAGCGCCCCCTGCGGGCGGTGCCACCGAACGGCGCCCCTCGCGCTGCCCCGGGACGGCCCTGACTGTTCGTCTGTCCGTGGTCCAGTGTGCTGCTGGGGGGGGGGAGGGGGGCTCTAGGCGTGTTAAATGTGTTAAATGCAACCGTGTGTTTGCGAATTCGGGGTGCTTGATGATTACTAAATGTTTGCTCGCAGCCGCCCTCAATGTTGCGTCCCCCCTTAGGGGTCATGACTCAGACTTTGTTCCTGGTACCCCGCGGTCAAATGAGCACTCCTGGGAAAGCGGTGGTGCCGGACCCATCCCCTCCGCAGTGACACGACCCCGGAGCAGTGACACGTCCCCGCCGNGTGAGGTCACGCGAGATGGCGGCTCGCGGCCCGCGGGGCTGAGGGCACCGTCGCGCGGGGAATCCGCGTCCATCCTGCCCGGGAGCTGCGGCGGCCGTGCTGCCTGTCCCGACAGTATCGAGCGGCGAGACCAGGGCCGCGATGGCATCCGGAGCTGCAGGACTGTGAGGCATCGGAGCGCGAGCCGGCGAGGTGGGCAGAGACGCAAAACCGGGTCGTGGACGAGCCGAGCTGCCGCCATGGAGTTGAGGGTTGGGAACCGGTATCGGCTGGGCCGGAAGATCGGGAGCGGCTCCTTCGGGGACATCTACCTGGGTAAGGAGGGATGGCTCGTTGCGGACTGACCTGGCGGTTCTGTAGCTCTGTGGAGAACACCGGCAGCCGAGCCGAGTCGGGCGCTGTGAGCCTCTGTCTGCCCTGCCCGCGCACGGCCCGCGGCGAGGTTGCGCCGGGGGCAACCCCCGGGACGTCTTTTCACCCCGTCTGGGGCCCAGGCTGCGCTGCTGGCCAGGAAATACCCTTTGATGGGAAGTACCTTGTCAGGGGCACAGCAGTAGCAATGTAATATTTCGTTGACATCATGTCCTAATTTGGACAGTGCGGAAATCGGGAATTCTGACTTACTTGGCTGCCTCTTCCCATTGTCTGGTGACCTTGGGCACGGTTCGCATCTGTAGGATGGGAACAAGGGTGAAAATCGCCTAATTTAAAAAGAAAAAAAAAAAAGGCATAAAACCCCACAACCCACCACATTGAGAAAAACATTTTGGGAAAGAAACGTGTATCAGTGTTAAATATCGCTGCAGTGGACTAGGAAAAATTGCTGTCACAATTGTGTGTGATGTATGTTTCTCCTGTGAGGCCTCAAAAAAATTTCCACAACTACAGTTGATTAGGTTGTAGTTAAAACCCCCCCTTAAATCCTTCAAAGAATCCTCATAATTTGGCTAATCCTGTTGCTTGACTGTCGCCCTAATCGTGATTGCCATGCAATTGTAAAATGTGCAAAATTGGAATTGTCTTTGCCTGTACATTCCTTTAGCTTTCTAACAGAACTGCTTACGGCTTATGACTATGACAAGTGGTAGGTGCAAGAAGTTGTGACAGCAGGTATTTTTTAAATATTCTGCAAATTCTCAAGCCACATGAAATGGGTTAAATCCAAGGAAATAGAAATTTAATATCTTGTCCCATAGTGCTCTGCTTTTGAAAATCTTAACTTAGAAAAGCAGATCAAGAAGGGAGTGGAAGGTGGAACTTGCAGAGGCTAAGGTACATTAACAGCAAATTTGTCGAAGGTAAAAACAATGTCACTTGCTAATGTATGTGGTATGTTTGGCAGTGCACACAGTATGAGGAGTGTGGTTTTTTCTTTTTTCTAGACAGCAGTGCATCATATTGCAATGCACAGCTGGCATTCCAAAATAATTCGTTAGCTAAACATGCTTGTTTACAGACAATGAAATACTGGTCACCCATAATACAGATCATATGCCTGATGAAAAATCCACATTTCTAACTTGTGGTATGTGGTTGTCTAGAGACAGAGAACGTGATTCTTCCTCTCTGCAATGCTTGCATAGAAGATTGAAGATCTGTGAGAAGGATTGTGGTAATGCTTCTGCAAAAGTCCTTGTTAGCTGCTGTTGGGATTTTGGGTGGTGATTATGACAGCAGTCAAAATCTGAAAAGTCTTAGATGATTTGAAAAATTCTAACATTTGATTAGTGCTCAGATAAATCAGTTTATATTATAGTATAAATTTAAAGTGCAAGTAAAATAAACTTTTTTTATTCATCGCTTTTATCTTTGTGCATACAGTTCACACCAGTACGGTTGCACAGAAAGTAATAGTTTTCTGTATATTAGTGTTAATGCCATGCTGCATTTTGCACAATAAATCCTCCACTTTTTACGTTTTCTTTTGTTTCTAAGTAACGGTCATGAATTTACTTTTAGGGCTTACTGCAAATGTCATGCTTGAGCCAGTAACTAGCACAGAAGTATGTGAATGGAAGATCCAGCTAGTTGAACAGGTTTATTTTTCCAGGAGAAACTACTGTCTCTCCAGAACTAAAGCCTTTTGTACACCCCCATTTGGTTTGACCACCATTATCTTGTAGAACAGACCCTTAATAACTACTTTTTTGTAATAATGCAATGTAGTTGGGTTTTTAAAAAATCAGATTTCTGCCTGGTTGTTCAGACTGTACAGTAGACATAAGTGTCTTAAAATAACTTTTAAAGTTATTTCAGAAGTCATGAATTATTTTTAAGTACACGTGATATCGCTCAGTGAATTTGTGCATTACTTCAGTGTATGTTTCCAGTTGTATATTAGTTGTATATAAAACAATAATTTTATTATTTTTGCCTGTTTCCAGTCCCTGGTTTGTGTTTTTGTTTTAAACACAGTTACAAGTGTGTGGAAGAGAATAGAGGAGAGAGACTTTCTCCCTTTTCCCACCCCTTCCCTTTTCCCCTTCTTTGGAATGAAGAGCCAGGGACACTATTAGTATCATAGTTCTATCGTGTTCTTTCCTGTTCTCCCTCATACCTCAAAATTTGTGTTCTGGAATTTGGAATGGGCGTCCGTGGGACAGGATTTTGAAATGTAAGGCACTGTTGTATATGAAGGAATATGAACAATGTTCAGAAAATAAAATACAGGAATTTGCTTGAGTTACCTTTCAGAGGAAGATATGAAAGAAATGGATTCCCAGATATTCTAAATAGTATGAAAGATGGAGAATAGTGAGGGGATCAGAGTGAGCGTTACCATGAGGTCAAGTAGATACAAGTCACAAAGACATTGCAGTCATTGTGTTTTCAGGGTTTCTTGCGTTAGTTATATGTTTTTCTTAAGAATGAGTTTTGGGTTATAAACTAATTAAAATAATGTCCAAGGCCTTCCTTACAGTAGAGGACTTTGCAACTCCAAGTAAGTTGGAATTCTGGAGTTTAAAAGAAAATACTTCACAACTCTAGATTTACTAAGTGAAAAAGTAGACTTTTTCATTTCCATATGGTGACTTCTCATTCTCCTGCTTCTCATTATCTGTCTTAATTGCTTCATGTGACACCCTTAAAGGGCATTATGGAATTGGCAGAGGTACAGATAAGGGAAATGGGAAATAATATGGAGTAATTAAAAATTACTTATGCAAAGAATGACAAGAATTTTTGAACTCTGAAAAAAGTTAAGGGAAGGTGAAGCAGGGTAAAAGTTTATGCAATTGTAATCATGGAAAAAGTGAGTACAAAAAGATTGTTTCCATTCAGAAAAACTAGTGGACCTCAATTTATGCTTTTAAAAGTGGAGATCAGATCAAAGCGTAAGTCATGTACTTCACATGATCCTTGACCATGAGAAACGAGCCAAATTCTGAAAGTAGAGAGACTTGGCAATATTTCTAAAAAGTGTCACACATTTCTTTTTGCCGTTTCCTGTTTCCCTGTAGTTCCTGAGTTGCTTGGCCGTGAGTTTGGATTTTTTTAACTGTTTCTTTTTAAGAATGTCAATTTTTCCCTACATACATTTAAACTTTACAAGTGAACAGGTAAGCCAATTTTTCAGTCACTTGATTCCTGAGACCAGAATTTATTTAGACTTAAAGACAGTTTTTTGAGAGTAAAAATTTTTGATTCTAGGTAATCTGCCTTCCAACCAGATAAAATCATAAAGTATCAGGATACATCTGAAGTATGTTGAGATTTAGGGAAGTTTTAATCTCTGTTGAATTCCTGGCATTTCTTATGTTGGCAGGGATACATGCCACATGTATACATATTCATTCTGAGCACTTTTACCGCAAACTGGAAGTGGAAAGACACCCCTGAGAAGATGCCCTGTTTTGGGGTGTGGTTTCTTTTTAATGGGGTAGCAGCAATTTTGGCTTTTTGTGTTACATTATCTAATAGTTGTCTTTTTAAGTGCTAGTTTGTCCGAGAGTATCTATAAGGTTTCAGAAGTTTTAGATAATCGTGGTTGAAAGTACTTAATAATCTGTGGGTGTTTGTTGATATTTGTTTCGTTTCAGTCTTGGCAAAGGAAATGCATCTCAAAAATAATTTGACCAATGTTTTAAATTCTTGTGGTTTTAGGAACTGATATTGCTGCCGGAGAGGAAGTTGCAATTAAGTTGGAATGTGTGAAAACCAAACATCCTCAGCTCCACATCGAGAGTAAAATCTACAAAATGATGCAGGGTGGAGGCAAGCAAATTATTTTATTTCTTCAAAGATTTAACTGGTTTTACATCTTTGTAGCTACCACCTGGAAGTATTTAGAATTCAAGATCTCTTTTGACAAATAAAGAGAGGGTGGGAAAAATACCAGGGTAGGTGGAGAGCAGCATCTCAGTTCTTCTTCAGGGGGTGTAGGGTAGCAGTTCCAAATCCTTGGCTACCAAACTTCGTGGTAACTAGTAAGATCCTCCAGTGTTGCTCATGGTCCCACAATATTGAAATGTGAAGACCTTGTGCAATGTAAAACAAAGTTTGGTCCCATCTGGCAGTACACTGATTTATTGTTGATTCTCGTGGGTCAATGAAAGATTGTAACCACCGTTTTGAACGATTTCACCTGGCTTGCTTGTTATAGTAGTACAATCCTGAACTTTTTAAATTCAGGTTATTTTTTGTTGTTATGTTACTATTCTTTCTTCTGAGTTGAAAATATTTCCTTGCTGTGAGAATTCAAAGACAAAATGGTGGAGAGTAGGAGTGAAGCAACTTTGTAGCTCCTCTGTGGTACTGTGCTACAATAACTGCCTTTTGGAATTCTGGAAATGTAAGATTCCCATGAAGTTCTGGGACATAAACCTGGTGTAGTTAAGTTTTGCTTTTGTTTCATAGTCCCTTGAATTCCTCCTAAATGAGGCTATAGTTTGCATAAAGATTGCATTCCACATGATATCTCAGTAATAAGATCTCTAGAAATGGATAATAATGTGTATTTGCATTTAATAATTTTTTAATTCCCGCCTCATTCAGTTGCTGCCTGCATGTAACCAATATAGCCCTCAGAGAGTAAAATGTTTCCTTTATGGCCTTACTAAGGCTGTGATGGTGGGTACTTTGAGGATGGATGCTGTGGAGTCAGGTGGCAGAAGGTTAAGTTTCTAAAAAGAAAAAGTAATGCATATCAAGTAAAGGTAATAGTTTAAATTAGGTAAATTAGAGCATTTCACACCAAAATGCATAGAATTAACTGAAAGTAGGGCGTTTGAAATTCTGAATAAGGCTACCTACAGAGAGATTTATTTCAAAATATTTGAGCATTTTAAAATTTTGCGTGAAATAAGGTTCCTGAGTTTCTCCATAAATTTCTGCTAATTTTCATGCTCTCAAGCCAAATGTATAATGCATCTCGTAAGCAGTGCTCCTTGGTAGAGATTCACCAAACAGCAAATACCATCAAACTGAAGGAAAGACAAGAGTATTAAAAGAAGGTGAAAATTCATTGCAAATTGAAATGAAAGAGACGGGTATTTCATGGTGATCTTGTAGGCTTTGAAACTCAGTTAATTTCTGAGGCTTTCTTCAGTAATAGTATCTAGTGGTTTGTCAGTATCTTTTATTTTCAGACTTCAAATTTGTGCCTTATTGCAATCTTGGACAGTACAGGAGTATTAATATTTTTAAAATGCTTAAGGTTCAAGTCCAGCAAAAGTGCTCAATAGTATCAAATTACAAGCTAAGTACAAAGACTGGGAGGTTTCTGGGGAAGAAGGAAAAAGCTCTTTTTAGACCTGTGTTGCTATTATTCTGCTGGAAATTATGAAACCTTTCATTTTGAATGTCCAAATGTAGCATAAAATATTAAGCTTCACTGTGAATGTAAACATTCACAGTAATGACCCTCTTAGAATTTATCTGAAGAGCCTTGAAGATATGTGTATATGAACTGTAGAAATCGAATTGTTACACTGAATAAACTGTTTCCTGTTTTTTTCTAGTGGGTATTCCAACAATTAAGTGGTGTGGAGCTGAAGGGGATTACAACGTTATGGTGATGGAGCTGTTGGGGCCGAGTCTTGAAGATCTCTTCAATTTTTGTTCAAGGAAATTTAGCCTCAAGACGGTCCTACTACTTGCTGACCAAATGGTAGGAAACTGCTTTGTTGATCTTGATAGTGCAGTATGCTGGGATATTAAAATTTTTTGAGAACTCACAATCATCTAGCTTTTATTTCTTTAATTTAGAGGTGAATAGCCTATATCATCAGAGAAAAGACTCAAAATTAATTCTGTTTCAGTAAATCCAAACTATCCTATCAAAAGAGATTACCAAGTCCTAAGTGATTTTTAAAAACTGGAGCTTCACTGTTTGCAAACCAGCAATGGCACTGCTAAAAGACAAAGAACTTTCCTCCAAGAAAGTTTTTGGAAACAAATATAAAGTAGATACAGGGAAAGACCTGGAAAGAAGGTTTATCTGTTGTGTTCTAAATTATGTTCTCTTTAATGCCTCTAGATTTTACAATAAAAAGGGGGTTTGCCTGTTTTGTTATTAAGACAGTATTGCTAGGTTTTTTATAAAAGAAAGGTGTGTGCCTAACTAGTCTCTTGACAATGGGGGTGTTTTTTTTCTATATTTAGATTAGTCGAATTGAATACATTCACTCTAAGAACTTCATCCACCGAGATGTGAAGCCAGATAACTTCCTAATGGGCCTGGGGAAGAAAGGCAATCTTGTCTACATAATAGACTTTGGACTAGCAAAGAAGTATCGAGATGCTCGAACTCACCAACATATTCCATATCGTGAAAATAAAAACTTGACAGGAACTGCCCGTTACGCATCTATCAACACTCATCTTGGAATTGGTGAGCTGGGGAAAGCAATAAGTAGAAACTTTAAAAGTGTTGGCACACGTAGTTTTAGTGTAAGTGGATGTTGCTTTATGGAGGCATAGAAGATAGTCCCTATTTTTGGCACTAGCAGTGTTGCATCTCTTGATCGGGTGGGATTCTGTCAGTTTGTAATGCTCAGGAATTAGCACGGTTTTTAGTAACTGCAAGGGTAATAGGCTTTTTCTTTTACTGAATGAGTTTATCATGGGCATAGTAGCTCTCAGCTATCTCTTGTTTTTCTAAGGGTTTTTATGACAGTCTTGTTGCACAGTCTTTTGTTTTTCCAGTAGAAAATGAAACCTAATGAGTTCACTTTTTTATGCTGTTGTAGAGCAATCTCGCAGAGATGACTTGGAGTCCTTGGGCTATGTACTGATGTATTTTAACCTGGGCTCCCTCCCCTGGCAGGGACTGAAAGCAGCAACAAAGAGGCAGAAATATGAACGTATCAGTGAAAAGAAAATGTCTACACCCATTGAGGTTTTGTGTAAAGGATATCCTTGTAAGTTACACTTTTGTGACATTAAGTCTACATGTTCATGTTTTAGTGGGACTTCTCTTTTCTTTACACTAAATTCTGCCCATCTTTTTCATTTCTCTGTTTTGGTTTTTTTTTACCCTTTCCCTCCCCTCCTTGATTGGGCACATCTGTAATAAAGATACTGTGCTGTCAAGACCGGGATCTTTGTGTTCATAGAGTATTTCCAATTATCCCTTGTCTCAACTGTTGGTAAATGATTGTGAGAGCCCTCAAGTTGAAGGGTAGCTTGGTACATCTGATTGGCACTGTGTTGTGTATAGCTGTGTATAGCTCGTAACAGACAAATACCTTTTTAACAAACCAGCCATTTCTCTATATGTGTGGGTACTGTTTCTTGGATGAATTGGATTGGATAGGCAGGTGCACCTCTTACCTATTGCTATTGTTTTCACTTGTCATCCCGGGTTCATTTAGATTGGCCTGTTGAAGGTTAGCATTTGAAAGAGGCATAGGAAACCCTCCTGTGTCCTGGCATCAAAGCTGTTCTGTTTCTCAGTTTGTTATTTTCACCACAACAATAACAAGGCATTTTTGAGTCCTGAAAAATGATACTTTAATCTGTTTTAAAACTTATTAAAACTAGCTGTCATCAGAGAGTATTTTGATTTCATGGAGTGTTCTGTCTCCTCTTTGGACCCTCGTGGCTTCAGCAACTAGTTACAATGACAAGAGCTACAATATTTGTTTGGGTTGTATGAAAATTCATTGTCTTTGATATGTTTCAAATGTTGATTCATACATGTTCCTTTACATTCATGAACCATGGTTTTTTTCTCTGGGGTTAGCAGGCAGGGAAAACTAATCAACTTTCCTGGTGCCGTTTGTTAGAATTTCTTTCTGAACATAAATTATTAGTATTTTATTTCATCTGGAAAGACTTAAACTCAAAAGCTAGTATTTTGATACTGCTATTTTCTCTGGTGCATTGAATTCACTATGGTATTCTCTCTTTTTTGCTGTGTAACTAATATTTTGTTTGCCATCTAAAAACAAGCTTTCAGACTACTGCAAATTTAAAAATGTTGCATGACTTACATGGGAAATTTGAGTCCCCTGGTTTTTTCATGTTTTGTGAGGTAGCAGACCTGAATCTTTTTGTGTGTCGTAAAAAAGAGATGCTATTCCATATTCCATAAGAAATTGTGTCAAGTCTATTCAAAGCAAAGTTTTAAACCTCTCCCCCGCCAGCTGCTGGTTAACGAACTGTACTACTGGATCCTCTCTGCTCTTGACAAGTGAGATCTTTGCCTGGTCTGTGATAGACTATTTTTCAGGGTTGTCTTGACAGGAGGGTTATAGTGTTGTTCCTTTTGGTAGATTTCTAGTGTTAGGTCATTATTCTTATGTTTAGGAGATTCCCTGCTTTTTTGGGTTTGTCTTCGAGGTGGCTTGGGATTTTTTTGCTTTAGAATTATAACAAGCAAATGCAAAGCTGAAGATAAAAACAAGGCTTTCTTTAATTACAGCTGAATTTGCCACATACTTGAATTTCTGCCGTTCTTTGCGTTTTGATGACAAACCAGACTATTCCTATCTAAGGCAATTATTCAGAAACCTCTTCCATCGACAAGGGTTCTCCTATGACTATGTGTTTGACTGGAACATGCTGAAATTTGTGAGTAGCTGACATAGCTTTCTAAAACTTTAATTTGTAATGGGTTTGGCTGGGTTTTTTACTATATTGTCAGTTTTAAGTATCTTAACTGATACTGTGAGGTTGTCTTCCCTTTTTCCTCCTGGCAGCTCTATTCTGTGGAAAAAAAAGATCAGAAAATGAGGAAAGGCAGGAGGTACAGGATCCATGGTATAAGGGTTGAGTAACAACTGAGTTAAAGTTACAGGGTTTTCAGTGTAGAAGGCTTGTGAGATACTTCCTTTAGGGCAATCACCAGGCTAGGTTGTGGAGTTCTTATTTTTCTCCCAGCTTGATATCCAGCATGAGTCATTAGCAACTGTTGGGGAGGTGTCCAGCTGCCATAGCAGTATATGTGGACCATTAGCATTTTGAAGACTATCCCAGCAATCAAATTTCTTAATTTTACTAAAAGTATGAATGCCCTATCAAACTTCAATTCACATGTTGTCCAGTTCTTTTCTTTTGAGTGCTTTTATCCGAACATATAGTTGTAAGCTCAATAATCCCCCAAGTTGTTCACTAGTCTTGGCCCGCAGGGTGCAAGCAGAGCAGCTGAAGATGCTGAACGTGAAAGGCGAGAACGAGAGGAAAGATTGAGACATACACGAAATCCAGCCGTGCGTGGGTTACCCTCCACTGCTTCTGGCAGGCTGAGAGGAACACAAGATGTAGCTCCTCCTACTCCTCTTACCCCAACTTCACACGCTGGTGAGTAAGCAAGTACCTGAGTAGGTGCGCCGTGTAGACTAATTTGCGGTTTGTCTCTGGTTGGGGTTTGTTTTTTTTCATTTGGGGTTTTTCCTCTTTTTTTTTTTTTGTAGATTGAAGGTAAGTCAATTTTGGTAGATTGAAGTGTGCACTCAGTGTATGTTAACTGATACTTAAGTTTCTGTGAATGTAAAACAAAGGCCTTGGTTTCTCTTGTTTGAGTCTGTGGAATTTTTGTGTGCAAACAGCAAGAGTGTAATTTTTCCAGTGACCGTGTTAAAATCGCATTTCTCGTGAAGAGAATCTAATGCAGTTTTTCTCACAGCCAACACCTCTCCTCGGCCAGTATCTGGTATGGAACGAGAAAGGAAAGTGAGTATGAGATTGCATCGTGGTGCCCCAGTCAATATATCCTCGTCTGACTTAACAGGTCGACAAGATACCTCTCGCATGTCAACTTCACAGGTAAAAAAAAAAAAAATCTGTGTATTGAAAAAAATGAGAGTGATTTGATAAAGTTGATTTGCCGGAAGAACTTACCAGCTAATTGATGTGTTTTCATACTGATTTTGCAGATGATGTTTATTCGTATAAACACTTGACGTTTTACCTGAATGTGATGTGACTGTAAAGAAGTTTTTTTTTTAACCTTGACAACAATAAGCATAAAATACTCAGTTGGTGTATGAGATGATGCAAAATTGTGGATACAGCATTTTTGCCTACAATGATGGGATTTAGCTCCTTTACTCTGTTTCTTGTATTTGTTATCAGTGAAGGAGTAAGAGACATTTGTGAGTCATGTTTTGAAATCAACAAAGCAGAGAGTATTGGTGCAGAAAATACAAGAAATAGTTGGTGAGGAATAGGAAGATGTAATAGTGAAGAAACGTAGTGTAGTGGTCTTAAATCAGAGCCAATAAGAAGCCACATACATGGATGATGAGTGGTTGCAAAAGGCTCATTTGAAGAGAATGACAGGAGGGTGAATGATAGTGATTCATAGTCAGCATCCTCATTGGTCACAGTGATGTAGCAAACAGACTTTAGGAGTCTTTCTTTTTAGGACTGACAGTGTTTAACTCTTAATGCTGTGGCTGAAACATTCCTTTCTCAGCATGTTCCCACAGTCGTCTCCCAAACTGTGCGTGGTCTAGCTTTGTACAATTTACTTTCAGTCTTACAAAATGGGAATCACCAATACTGTAGACATTCTGCAACATTGCTGGGAAAGCAGTGTGTTAAGAGGCCTGATGCAATGACCTAGGGGTTTTTCCATCATGCCTCAATGCTGTGCTGGAGTTCTAACTGCGTAGTTTTTGCTATGGGCTCATTCCTCGTTGACAGGGCACACTGATAAAAATTAACTCAGTTTCTTTTGGCTTCATCATCTAATTGGCAGAGTTAATTATTTTGGATAGTACATGTTCTTGATATGAAATTCTAGTGCTAGAAAGAAGGCTTTTTTGGATGGAGACCAGGTGATATCTCTAGTGAAGACTGAGAGTGAGCTTAGTTGGAGAAACAATTCTGCTATAATGGAAGTGAAGTGGGATTTTTTTGGCTTTTAAGGTGAATGAGTTGTTTCACCACGTAGCTGCACAGATGCTTGTGCTTGCACAAGGGATGAACAGTTCAGGAGCAGAAATGACTGGACGAGAATAGAGGATAGGTGAGGTGTATTGGCTTTGGTGGCAAGTTTCGCCATCTTAAAATTGTTCACTGAACTGCAATTCTTGCCACCAGAAATTCTCACGCTGAGATAATTTTATTTTAAGTAGTATGAAAACAAAGAGGATAGAATTGTGCATAGTTGTGGATCTTGTGAATATGCATAAATACCTGATAAAAGAATGTAAAGAAGGTGCAACCAGACTCTTCTCAGTGATATCCACTGAATGGACAGTGGGCACAAACGGAAATATAAGAAATTCCATTTTAGACATACAAAGAAACTTTTTTACTATGAAGGTAGGCAAAGCCTGTAACAAGTTGCCCTATGAGGTTGTGGAGTCTCCCTTTTCCAAATTACCAAGAGCCCCATTAAACACTGTCCTGAGTGGCTTGTTGTAGTTGACTGTGCTTTGAGTAGTGGGATTGCACTGCATGATTTCCAGGGATCCCTTTTGATTTTAGGTGTTCTGTGAGGCTTGATGTATAGTTCACCCTGAACCTTTACTCAAATGTAAAGATGGTTTCCTGGAAAAGTGTGTATGCCCAGAGTTTGTCTCTGGCATTTTGAGTAAATCTCAGATGCTTTGTCTCGTACCAGTCAGATAAATAAGTAATAGCAGTAACATAAATAAATGCAGTGATGTCAACTTGACTGTGTTAGGCAAAAGTATTTTTTTAATTTTTTTGCTGTGTTAATGACATGTCGCTCATTGTGCAGGTGGCACTTTTCTAAACATTGTAAGGTATGAGTAGTACAGGTGGGCTTGCAGATACCTTTTGGTTCTGCCTATCATGTAAAATGGGAATACTCTGAGATTGCGTGGAGCTGTGGGGTTTTTTATGAGTATTCTTTGAACATCCAGATGTATAATTTGTGGTGTACAGTCTGTCTTAATGGCACATCTTCATACCTGCTCTTTTAAATACTGCACCAATTATGGAATCACTTGGCCGACTTCTTTACAATCCCAATAGCAGCCTAATTGGGATCTTCTCTGAGTTTGTTAGAACTACTCGTTCATTGTCTGTTGTCTACATTTAATTCTTAATCAGGACAGTGAACTACTGCTGCTACCTATTCATGGTGACTGAATAATAGAATCAGAATATTCTTAGTTGAAAGGGACCCACAAGGATCATCAAATTCAACTCTTAAGTGAATGGCCCATATGGGGATCAAACCCACAACTTTGGTCTTATTAGCACCATGCTCTAACCACCTCAGTTACTCTCAGGGTCGTAGTGTGTGGCTGTATTGTAATTTAAACAGATTCCCATGGGCCTGTTGGAATTGGAAGGCAAGAGAGATTTGCAGAGGAAATGAGCTAGAGTGGAAGGGACCTTAAAGATCGTCTTGTTCCAACCCCTCTGCCATGGCCAGACAGCCTTTTCCTAGGCCAGGTTACTCAGAGCCCCATTCAGCCCGGACTTGAACATCTCCAGAGATGGGGACACCACAGCCTCTCTGGGCAACCTGTTCCAATGCTTTTAACACCTTTATAGTAAAGAATTCCTTCCTAGTATCTAAATCCCTCCTTCAGCTTAAGGCCATTCATCGTTTCCCTAGTGAAAAGCCCCTCTCCAGCCTTCTCATAAGCCTCCTTTAGATACTGGAAGGCTGCTCTAAGTCTCCCTGGAGCCTTCTCCAGGCTGAACAGCCCCAACTCTCAGAGCCTGTCTTCGTAGGAGAGGTGCCCTGGTCCTGTGATCAACTTAATGGCTCTCCTCTGGACTCATTATGACAGGTCAACGTCACTCTTGTAGGGGGGGGGCCCCAAATCTGGACACAGTACTGCAAGTGAGGTCTCGTAGGAGGAGAATAGAGGGGGAGAATCCCCTCCCTCGACCTGCTGGTCACTCTTCTTTTGATGCAGCCCAGGAGAGAGTTGGCTTTCTGGGTTGCGAGTGCACATGATCTTCTCATTCATGAACACCCGTAAAACTTTCTCTCCAGGGCTGCTCTCAATCCATTGTCCGCCCAGCCTGTACTTATGCTTGAGGTTGACCTCACCTAGGTGCAGGACCTTGCACTCCACCTTGTTGAACTACATTAGGCTCACAGAGGCCCACTGCTCAAGCCTGTTAAGGTCCCTCTGGATGTCATCCCTTCCCTCCAGCTTGTTGATTGCATCACACAGTTTGGTGTTGTCAGTAAACTTAGTGAGATTACCCTCAGTCCCACTGCCCATGATGCTGACAAAGATGGTAAACGGTGCTGGTCCCAATGCTGACCCCTGAGGAACGGACACCACGTGTCATTGCTTTCCGGTTAGACATGGAGCCATTGACCACAAGTCTTTGAGTGCGATGATCCAGCCGATTCCTTATCCACCGAGTGGTCCATGTGTCAAATCCATGTCTCTCCAGTTTAGAGACAATGATGTCGTACGAGACAGTGTAAAATGCTTAGCACAAATCCAAATGGATGATGTCAGTTGCTTTTCCCTCATCCACCACTGCTTAACCCCACTGTAGAAGGCCACAAAACTTGTCAGGCACGATTTACCTTTAGTGAAGCCATATTGGCTGTCACCCATCACTTCATATTCCATGTGCCTTAGCATAGTTTACAGGTGGTTTACATCTACATGATGTTGCCAGACACTAAGGTGAGACTGACTGGCCTGTAGTTTCTTGTGTCTTATTTCCCTTCATAAAAACAGGGGTTAAGTTTCCCCTTTTCCAGTCGGTGGGAACTATACAGAGATATGAGATATGATGGATAGCGGTGTAGCTCCTTCCTCAACCAGTTCCCTCAGGACCTATGGATATATCTCGTCAGGTCCCATGGACTTGTGCACTTTCAGTCTCCTTAAATGATCTCAAACCCAGTCTTCTCCTACAGTGAGTGATTCTCCATTCTTCCAGCCCTTCCCTTCACCTTCTGCAGTTTGGTGGTGTGGCTGAAACATTTTACTTAGACTTTATCTTATTAATACTTCTAGTTGAGCTTGTTAAAGAAAATGCATTTTCGTTTTCCCAGTTCTCACTTACTGTCTTGCAGGGAAGATGGCTCAGGTTACAGGTTTTCATAGCTTACTCTCTTACAGTTTTCATAATATTGAAGTAGTTTCATAATCAAAATTTATCCTTAGATGTTAACCAAGTTACAAACTAAAGCCATGGGTTTAGAATTGTCTTTATACTTTATTCTTAGTCAGGAAAACCTAGAGTATTCAAGTTACACGGCAAAGTCATTAAAGAGAGTTTTGATTGGCTAGCTGTAAGAATATTGAGAGGCATCCATACAGCTTCTTATTGAGAGAACAGTAAAGAACAGGAGCTGTTTGTTTATACCCATTCTAAGTGTGTTAATTCCCTTAGCAAGTCATAAGTAAATATGCTACCGCTTACTTTTTCAGGAAGTGCTTAAACCTTACTTCTGGTAGAAAGCGACTTTTAGAGTTTGCTATACAGATCTACAGATGTCTTCTCTTAAGAACTACATTTGTTAGAGTTCTTATTTATAACTTGATAAATTAGTTTTGTTATTTTATTTTATTTTATTTTGTTATTTGGATGCCCTGGTTTGGTAAGGCAACAGTGCATCTGTCATCTCCATCTTTATTCATCTAGAGGAAGGGCTACTCCAAGAAATAATGAAAGCTACTTGCCACTAAGTAGAGTTCTTAAAGATGGCTCCACTTTTTTGTCTTTATTTTTTCCAAATCGAGTTCTGATCAGTTCAGACTGAAACTGAAAAACTAAGGCTGTGAATGTAGATGAATAGGAACCAAAATTCCCTTACAGAAGTTAGGTATTCTCAGAGAAATTTAACACTCATGGAAAAAAGGTAATTGGTAAGCATAGCAAAATAGGTGTCATTTATTCCCCACATCCAAAATATTGTCCACATAGCACCTAAGTCATTCTTATTAAAAAAACTAGCACTTTGTAACACTAGGTAACAAGTGTTTATTGGAGTAACAACTAGGATGTCCATGAAATGGTTCATAAAACTTAAAAGGTGTGTCTAAAGAAATTATATAAATTCTGCGGCATGTGTTACTCAGTACTTCACTTGATTATATGAATTGAATGCAACACCAAAAATCCTGCAAGTTGTGAGTTGACATTGATAAACATTACTGAGAGTTAAGCGGTCAAGCAAAGCCTATCCAAATAAAATGTATATGACTGCACTACTCTGAATTCTGGTGAGGATGAAGGAGGGAAGGCTGTTGTCTTACATGTGGGAACTGTATCTGTGGTAAGGAATGACTGAAGAGGCAGATGTAATATTGAAGAGATTAGTGAGATGTCATAATGAAAGGGTGAATTTCATCCTTGAATCTATGTATGATACAGTAATGAACAGAAGTGGAGAGGGTTTTTTGTGTCATTAATGAGATAGATTAGGAAAACATTGTAAAATACAAATCAGTTTCTTTCAGTTTGTCTGAAAGGTAAGAGAACGTCTGGAGTTAGTTGGCGTAGTATTTGAGAGACAATGATTTTACCAAGAACTGATGTTTATCCAGAAAATATGTGAAGAACCTGTTGCTTAAAATTAAAACCATACTTGTAAAGAAAGGGAAAATAGAGGTCTAAGTGAAGGTAGTTAGCTTCTGAAACAACTTACAAAAATAAGTAGATCATCTGTCCTCTTTGCCTTTGCATCGAAACTGGATTCATGCATGGTGTATTCACATCTAAAGCAAGCCTAAATTACAGCTTTGTGTGCAGCGAAGGATTGTGATCTATTTTGGACAGAAAATCATACCAGCTGCTAAAATGTCCTTCTACTCTTAAGCTGTAAAAGTTAATTGCTTCCCGAATCTCATTTGCACTTAGTTTTTAAATGTTAAGAGGTGTAGTAAAGGAGATAGTAAATGAGGTAATGAGTATTCCACTAAACACTACTTTGAATTGGTGGTGTCAGTCTACATTGCATATGCTGCATCCTGAAAGCAGACATTATCTCAAGAGTCTAGTTTTGGGTGAGTAGCCTTCATTTCCTTCAACGGAAGGTTCAGTCTGACTCCTCATGGTGTACAGTAAATTGTTTAATTTTTTTCTTGAATGTGGCATGTTCAGTACCCAACAGTCAAAGCTGTGCAAAATTCCTACTGGTAATAGAAGTATTCTCTCTGTAGTTAGAAGAAAAGATTGGAGTGCTGCACAAAGAAATATTTGATTAAGTCTCTTTGACAGGAGAAGTTTTTAGAAGACTGTAACCAACACTGGCATTGAACAACTTAAGTGTTGTGCCATACTTCCAATGCCTCTGCATTTTCCATTTCCTCATCAGCAAATCTTTCTCCATATATTCATCTTAATAGGCATCATACACTGCGTTGTTCTTCTGACCCTGTCAGCTTTCTTTGAGGATTAATGATTTGTTCCTTATATGTATCTCTTAATATGATAGAAATGTCCTATAGAAGTCTGAAATCAGAGCTCCTCAAAAGATACAGTTGCTACTGCAAGTTCAAGTTGGATTTTTGTTAGACATCTTTATATATTGGGACAGTGGAACTGTTACAAACTGCTGTCTTTTCCCCTACCTCAGAATAGCATTCCTTTCGAACACCATGGCAAGTAGCTGCTCGTCTCCTTTCGTTGGAAGGCAGCACTGGGTGAGTGCTTCTCATTAGACACTGAAACTTTGAATGGGGTGGGGAAAAAAACCTCTTCAGAAACATCTGACTTTGCTGCTTCTCCTCATGTGATCTCATTGTTATATCTGTGCCTTCTGGGCAGGTGCTTGATGAAGCATTGGTTTTTCTCTAACTTAAAAGTAAATGTTCCTTCCAAAAGTTGAGTTATTGCTGCTGTTCCACTTGGACTCTTAAGCAGAATTGACAAAAATAGTGACTTCTAAAGTCCCTGAAATTGTTCAAGTATCAACAATAAAATAGAATAAGTCTAAATTTTAGCCGTTTGAGAATTACTTGTCTTTCCAGGGATGTTGATGCAGCGGTATGTCATCCATTCAAAACCAGATCTGCTTCAGATTCATAAAGGCAAAAATGTTCACATACTAACGAGAATAGTTTGAACATGAGTGTCTCGGAGGTAGACAGACTTGGATCTGGATATTTAGAACTCCCTTCCACTGTTTAGTGTAGTAGAAGTTTCTGCCTTTCTGTGTGCAGCTTTTGGCCTTTTAGTCTGTTCTGCTTTTAGCAATAACAGGTTTCATCAGGGAAAAAACAAGTTTCAGTTGGAATCTGAACCTTAATGGCTGAAGGGTGCTTTTCTCAAGTATTTCAGGAGCTTCTTTGCTTTGCTTCTTATTAAAAAAAGGCTGTGAGATTTTTCTGTTCCTTAGTAAATTCTGTTGTATAGCTCTGTCTGCTGTCTCACTTTTTCTGTAAAGCCTAAGCTTGCACTAATCCTGTATCTCTAGTTGGTGAAGAATCCTGCTATTCCTCTTCTGTTTTCTCCTTCTGCTTAGTGTGCTTGGCTGACTGTGTACAAGCTGCTTCGTAAACAGTTTCTGTCTTTAGAAAGATCCAACTGTAAATGGCAGCTTAACACTTTAAAGACCAATTATCAGACCTTCCTAAAAATAAAAAAAAAAGTATAAACAAATGCAAAAAAGCAAACCTAAAGCTTTGCATTGAAAAGCCTGTGTGCAGGAGATGTGCAGGTTGTGATCTGCTTGTGTTTGTGATTGCATTGGTTGGCATTTACTGTATGCCTTAGTATTTATAGCTGTTTTCAACTGAAATGAATACTGAATACTGATCCAGCTGCTTAGACATTTCTCGCTTCTTAAATTGCAGAGATGTTTGGTTGTTTTTTGCTTTCCGGGTGAAAATGGTATTTCAATAATGTTACACTCTTACTGCAGTAAGGCAAGCTATGGAAATTAATGAAATATCTTCTAGCACAGTGTCCCATGAAAAGCTATTGAAAATAACTATTTTTTTCTAACCTTCTTAGTGATATTATTGTCCCAAAAACTTAACTATCCATTGAGTCTATTACTGTGCATTGGTAGTGTTTTCGTCTGGTTTGTTCTTTCTTCTGTGCTGGTTTATGCCCTGTTCACTTTTCTTCAAAACGTCCCCTCTGGCTGGAAAGGTGAATTTTCCATGTTAACTTCTAATAAAAAAGGAAAATAATAGGGAGCTCTGTGTAGCTACAGGTGGTGTGAAACATTTTATAGCTGATTGGATTTTAAATTCACACACTTAGTTTTTGCAAGGAATTGTTTAGAAGTATATTGAGAGACACTTGTATGGTAACTGGAAGGATATATGCTGATATTGTCTTGTTTTTTGGCTTTGGTAGATTCCTGCTCGGGTAACTACCAGTGTTCTCCAGTCTGCTGTGCACCGATGAAAATTATTTTGCCATGGAGGGCAGATAATGCATGGCTGATCTCCTGTGTTACCAGTGGCTTTACTAGCAAAAATACCCTAAACTAGAGCGGAATTGGAGTTCTCCATGTGACCTAAAAGGCACTTGGAGAAACATGCACAGACTCCAGCAGCTGCTATTACGGGACGCTTTTGCCGGAAACCAAATGACCTTAAGAGAACCCTATGGTAACAGGGCTGGAAAAGAAGGATGGTTTACAGAGTTGACCGCCTGTTATTGGATGGCCATTTCAGTTTTCCCTCCACAGGCGGCAGACTTTATCCCCTTTTTATTATTCTACTGTAACTATAAATCTTTTACTTGGTTTAAGAACGTTTTTTGTATCATTTTGCTAAAATTATTGGCTTAATTCTCTGTAAAGAACTCTTGCTTTTGTCTGATTTAAAAATGTAGAATATAAACAAAACTGAACTAGACAATGACTTGAAATTTCTTGTTAAAAATAATGGTCTGCCAGGGAACATGTAAATGAATCAAAACCATCTGATGTTATTTAAACTGTTTACTGTCATGTATGGGCCCATTCTGTTTGAGTTGGTGAAATTTTTAAAACTCTTAGAAGTATATTTTGCTGTTTGCTGTCTTCATTCACACTGGACACTTAACTTTTTGTGTAACACAAAGGAATTTTTAATACTCATTCTTTTTCCTAAAAGAGGAGAACTAAATAGCCTGAAGGAGAGTCTTAAGTATAGCAGAGATTGTAATGATGGATTTCTCTTTTTGTAAAGAACATGGAGGACGAAGTGAAAAACTGGCATTTGAGGGATTTAGAATTTGAAAGCTTGTCCTATCTCTCTGCTTAGTTTGGGTGAATGGGTGGTTTCAAACATTGTTTTTACTGGGAAAATGTTGTTTACTCATCTCTGAGGCTGGTTAGCTTGGAGGCTATTGCAAGTGGAAAATAGACTTCAGTTGCTACTGAGTCTTGAGTGAATTTGCATGTTTCATTCAGCATCCACATGTTTATAAATAAATAAATGAATTGATTTAGGCCCTCTGTGACATGCCAAGACTCAAAAGAGGAATTATTAAAGAAGAAAAAAACCCCACCCCCCAAACATAAAAACCTATTCTTGCTGTGAAATCCTGGGAATTTTTACAACTCAGGTGCATATGATATTTGATTCTTAACTATATTCAACCTGATTATGCCCAGAATCATTAGCTAGCCATGAAGGACTCAACATGCTTGGGTTGTCCAAAAAACTGTTGTTGGCACCTATTGGTTTTGGAACATGGGCAATTCCTCATATTGTTGGTTGCTGTAAATGCTCTCATAAAAGTAGGTATTCTGTCTTGATGGTACTTGGAACAGTATCAGAACTATTATGACTGAAATACTGGGAAGTTCCATGTTGGAAATGAAAGTATATACAGAGATTTTGTTGGAATAGTTACGCATTTTGAGAAATTCTTCCCTGCTTGGAAACAATTTTTTAAAGGTGTATTGGTCCTCAAGTTTTTATGGAGAGTAGTTTTTACTGTTTGGGTGCTTACAGATTCTTTTTTGCTCCTCTCAGAAGTCCACATGCTAAGTGTTACCATTCTTCTGTGGACATTTTCATAACATTAGCTGTTTGCTTGTGTGTACTTCGGGTCAGACTGGGGAAACGTGTTTGGGGAGAGTATAGTGGAAAAGCTTAAGAATTTGATACACAGATAAGTTTCCATAAGAGAATTATTTCCTCAGTTACTATAAACTTTGGTATTTTAGGTGTGTGCGCTACCATTTGAACAGTTTTCACTGTGCTTTCATTGTAAATATCTGTGGTTAATAATGTAATGTTTGAGGGATTTACAAAAGCAGCCTTTTTATTCTCTGTATCTGGACCATTAGATTGCTGTGCTATACTTAAAAGTTGACTCCAGACTTCTAGAATTGTACTCAACTTGTGGGCAGTTTTTGTCCTTCATAATGGTTAAATTCCATCACGCAGAAAGTAGTTAGAATGTCTATATAAACGTGTGTATTGGAAACCAGTATCTCGAAGCATTTCATTTGTACTATCACTGTATTTGTGTACTTTAATAGTTGTGTAAATACATTCATAATAACTTCTGTTCCTCTTTGGTGTAACTTACTGACTTACAATGACTCCTTAGCCTTTACTTGATGCAACTTCTTTATTTTTCGTTTTTCTTTTTGATTTTTTAAGGGGTTTCTGTATCTACAAAGAACATTGTCTGTTGCAAACATTTGAAGATACTGTCTTCGTACCAAAACTTTCACTGAAGGATTTTGATAGTTTGGTAGTTGTGATCACAATGCAGCAGCTGGGGTATATAGGAAGAAAGAGACAGCCTTAATTGCTTTGTTCACAGAAAGCATGTCTTTTGTCTTGTTAAAGGTAAATGTCTTTATTTGAATATTGCTTCATTTCTGGAAATTTGTTGTTTTCAACAAATGCTTATCAAGTAATACATGGTATTGATAAGGAAGTATGATAAGAGAATTGAGACTGGATCAATTATGAGAGCTAAGATAAAAGCAAAAACAATACTGAGCTCCACCCACAACGCCCTGTATGATAAAATCCTGGCTTTTGCTATGTGATTCTCAAAAGTCTATTATAATCTGAGGGCAGATGCACCTTCAAGAATCCTCTGTGTTTCTTATTAGGGGGCATTTAAAAGTAGGAAGGATATTTTAATTTATTCTCATGGTTTTCGTTCAGAACTGACTATGAGCTTTTATGCCACCTGTGCTGCTATTTTACATAATCTTGAATGGTTACTGAGTCCTTGAGTTCTTTGTGATACAAATACTTTAGAAACAATTGAAAATAAATCCTACGCTTTAAGAGAGATATTAATTAAAAACATTTGAGTCCATACATTCCATGTTAACTTCACAGAAGTATTCAAAATATCCCTTGGAGGAAGGCACATAGAACTCATCCTTTATTCTCCAGAGGGGAAAGATATCATAAACACAACTATTTGTCTTTTTTTCCCATGTCCCCGGCCCCTGAGTGTCATATTGGCTAGAGAAGGATATGTGTACCATTTCAAGAATATTTATTTTCTTTCTGTAAAAGAATGAAATAAAAATGTATTTATTTTGTTCTTTATAACTTTCACTTTACAATAGCTGCACTTCATGTTTACAAAATACCAAGCAAAAACAAACAACACTGCTGTTTTTTTGGTAGTGCTGAGCCATCTGGTCAGAAATCTAGATTTAATCTGGTTGAGAGGAATTGTAATCCATGAACTTAATCCTACAGCCAAGTAGCTTCTAAAATTCACTGGATGAGACAGGTTAATAATAAAATGGTTTTACTGTGAAAGAATGCAGTACTTCATTATTAAAAACAATGCACTTCCCTCTGGTTCATTAAGGGAACAATTACTGACTTTACATGTGTATGTCTGTGTCTAGATGCAAGTGATTTTATGTGCCTGAATTGTATAGATTATGTGCATTGTTCAATACTTTTGTACCAAGTAGAGTGTTCAGAGGCCTGGTCTTCAGTAAGAATCTGCTTCACAACAAAATTCTCCTACCTTTTTTAGCACATATTTGCACAGAATTAATACTTTATGATTTCTTCTCCGACATTGGTGCATTTTTTCTTGCTTAATATTATTAAGACTAGTATGCTTCAGTTCTTCTGTCAAAACCACTGCAAGCTGCAGGCAGAGGGGCAACAAAAAATGAGATGAGAGCTATACATACAGAAGCTACAAAAATATGCCTCCAAAAAAATTTTAAGATCGTGTTCTTTGTTAATCTCATTTTGGGAGAATTCTTGATTCAAAATGTATAGGTATTGCCTATAATCCTTGAGGGAAAGCATAAACCAGGGTAATTTGAGGTCTTGCACAGATTTTTTTTCTTAGAAGACCCCAAACAGCAAATGTTTCTCTGCTCTTACTGCTAAAAAACTGTATTTGAAGTTTGTCCGACACTGTCAACATTGGATCTTATGGCACATTTTTCAGCAAGACTGAGAAGTCTTCTGCTATTTAAGAACTTTAAATACTAAACCCTAGATATGCTACTTCAATGGATTCAGAGTTTTACTGTGAAAGGCTTTAAGCTGCTGAAATAGTAGGTGAAGAGTCAGAGGAGCAAGAGGTATCCTTTCTTAAATGCGCTGAAGCATTCATCTGGGGTAGTGCAGAACATTGCCAGCTGGAACATTGATGAGATCAGTCAATGAACAAACAGTGTATAAGCAGAGGTAAGTAGCTTTTTACTCTCCCTGTAACTTGCCATACTTCCTCAGACAAATACAGATGTGCTGATCTTACAGACTGTGTCACTATCAAAATGCTTTCAAGAGCCCTGACTTTTTAGTAGAGGCGCCTTTTTCATCCTGGCATAAAGGTGGGCTCTAGTCCAGAAACATTGCGAAAGGTGCTAAAATAATACATTGCTGCTCATATGCAGTGCCCTCTGCTATTGTCAAGGTTGTCTACTCTTCCAGTATTGGTGGATCACCTTCCTTCAACAGGTCCAGCAGCAGGGAACAGCAGCTGTGCAACACAGGCTGTGCCCATTTTCCTCTACAGCAAATGGCCTTACTTCTTTCTTTCAGACTCAAAGAGTACCAGAGGCAAAGAGATAAACTGAGTTTCTGTCACGAGGATGGGCTGCATGCTAATAAGTTCTGTCAGTTCAGTCGATCCACTAACATTGATTCCTGTAGCAGCATATCTACATCTTGATCTGGCCCTGGGGGGGTAGCAAAGCATTTGAGTACACCTTAAATTGTACCAATTTAACCAGACTAGCATAAAAAGTGGTGATCATATTCAAACATGGGAGTTTATGTAAACTAGACCTATGATCTTTTCAGTGTAAATGTACAGAAACTGAATTTTTTCTCAAAAATTTCTTGCCAGGGAGAATTAAGCACAAGTAGGTGTCAGCCTTCTAGAAAGCAAAAGGTAAGTCTTGATACATTGAAGAGACTGTAATTTTGATTCCCTTGGGTGTAGCCTTGAGATTATACCTTGAGGAGCCGGTCTTAGCTGTGGTATCACAGGATCCAAAAAACCCCACTGTAAATGTATTCTTACATGAGCAGAACTTGACAATAAGGCAGCTTGCTGGCAGGTCAGTACTCAAAGTATTTACGACTTTATAAGTCATAGTAGTTCATAAAACTTTACCTGCAAAGTAAATCCTGGAGCACTCCTCAAAGAACAATAATAATTTTTGCATAGAGCAGCATCAAATTAATAGCTATTATTTTGAATTAGTTTATGCTTGAAAATAGTCTTTGGGATCACTTACAGCAGGAGCACACATCCGTTTTTGAATTGGTCAAACCATGGTCGTGGCAAAAGCAGTCCCCTTGCCCACATTAAATTCTGGCTGCCTGTCACCTAAGTGTCACCTCTTTATAAACACTCTGCCGCTGTATAGCTGTTGGAGCATGAGCAAATGGAGCTCAATTTCCAAGTCTGGGTGGTTTTTTTTCTGAGCTTATTTTTCTCAAACCCACTGTTTTTGACAACCAGATAAATATTTATTTACTACATTTGTAACAGTTTACTAGAAAAACATAAAAAAAAAATCTAAGTATAAATATACACATTACATGAAAGTGCATTAACAAGAAATAAAATGTCATCTCACTTGCACAAGACTGAGGTGTATTCCCATAATCCTAAAGACAAGTGTGGCAGACACAGACACACATAAGTGAGTACTTAGCCCTGTAACATGGAAGAGTTTGCATTCTGCTGAATTCCTGTGTTTGTGATTGTCTACCAAACTAGACTTTTTCTTTGGGATGTACCAAAGGTGCATATGTGAATTGTGTTTTTTGATTTTGAAGTCTGATTGCTTGATTAGGGGAACGTTCTAACTTCTTTTTAAGAGAACCGTTTTACATCGCCTAGCACACATGTTTGTGTGAATGGGATTTAAATATTAACCCGCACGGGATCTGGCCAGTCCTTCACACCGTACCTTCATACCATCTCAAGTCTTAACTTTAGGGAACTGATATAGCTTTAAACAGATAGCTGCATCATTTTAAGACTTTTTAGTTCTGCTGAGGTCTTCTAGGCTTCAAATAGCTGCAAAGTATTTTGTTTAGGTTTTTTTACAAGGCAAACATATTTGTATGGGAGGAGGAAGGAAATCTCAACTCTGTTTGTTGTCTAATAAATGGACAAACTGTCTCTATTCTGCTGAGTATTTTGCATGTTTGAGATATATATGTAGCTTGATACATACATATGCAAATATATGTGCACATACACATGTACACCTCTTTTCATAGTCTCTGTGTTACTGGCATTTATATACATTTCTTCTCCTTGCATCAGGAAGATAAGGGCCTAAGTTCCTTACATGATCAAACATACAGTATTTTAACCATAAATCCTATAGTACACAATTAATAGAATGTACGAAGATGTAAAATGCTTCAAAAATTTTGCTCACCTGCTTGGTAGTAGACTGTTGATTAGTTTCAGAGGAAGAATCTATGAAAATTCTTTCAGCAATTTTATAGTCTTATACTTGGATTTTTTGCATTTGTATTCTTCAATTGTTTACAGCCTTCTTAGATGTATTGATGAACTACGTGTCTAAAAAAGTTACATTTGTTTCAGTAGTATATGATGCAGAAGCAAACTATCATCTTTGGATGCTTGGCAATTCAGTTGCATAATTACCTTATTGCCTTCCTTTTCTCTCTCCCTTTTTTCAAGTCACTAAATTTTAACCAGGTAGAAGTTGAACAAAGGTTCATCTGAGTAGATGTTGCGTGAAACTCTTCTGCCTGTGTCCCTGGGCATTAGTGTCTCTAGCATTGTTTTATGACTCGGACCATGCACATTCTCAAAATGTATGGAAGAGCACATCTCACAGACTGCTCTTAAGGGGATCTCAGTGGTGTTGAGATTAAATACTGTACCAAAATACCTGGAGGGATTTAAAAGCAATTCCTTGCTTTTAAATATAGAAAATATATTTAATATGTATTTATTTATAAATACATTTAAACATTAAATATACAAGTTGCATTAATGAGAAGCCTGGCTAGACAGTGCTGGGAATCAAAGGACTCACTGCTTGCCTTTTTTGTTTGGTTGGTTCGTTGGTTTGGTTGTTTTTTGGTTTTTTAAGGTATTACGGTAGGAAGGAGAGAGGCCTGTAGAACAGGAGCTCAGTGTGAAGGCCTTTGTGGCCATGTCAGTGGGAGCAGTTGGGCACCTGCTGCTGCACAGCCTCATCCTGACCCACAGGTGTCCAGGTTGGGATCTGGCAGGTTTCTTTCCAAACAGTATAATTCATCTCTTTCCAAGGAATTAAAGGCTCGCACTAGAAGGCTCGCACACACCTGGGTGTTACTCTTGGATGGAATAGAATGGGAGCAGGGAGCTTAACTGGCTCCAGAACTCTGAAGTACTCTCAAGCCTGCCAGTTTGGACATTGCTGAGTGCTACACTAGGAGCTTCTCACCTTTGTTTTGATGCTTCTTGTAATTGGTAAAAGCTTTTTAAACTGCTTAGCAAATTAAATTCTAACCCTTTTATTTCTCACAGTCGATAAAAGAGTCCTGTGATTCAACCACTCATGCAGCAAGGCATCTCCTGCTATGACAAAAACCTCAATCCATTGGTAGGTCTGTGCTGAAAACAGCACAAGAGCACTGGCACTCCTAGTCAGAGTAATTAATCTCTGAGGCAAAGAAAAGAATTTGTATATGCTGATGAGGCCCTTCCTGTGAACGCTAATTTTACTTATGAGGTTATTTATGGTGTCTTGTTGAAATGTATTTCCATTGTCTTCATAACTTCTACCTTTTCTGCCTCAATCACATAAAATTGTAACATAACACTTCTTGTTTCCAGCTTAGCCATAAAAGTATTATGTATGAAAATTTAAACAGGAGTTTGGAGTCAGTATGATAAGCACAAATGACATTCTGTCACATACAAAGCAGTCCAGATAATTTGCAGCATGTACAGAAACCTAAAATTGTGCCAAAACCTGAGGTCAACGGAATAACCCATTTATTTCTGTGATAAGAGTGTAGCGTTATTTAGCAAAGAAATCCAGTGATCAAAAGCCACAGTAAGACAAAAATGGCTATATGAGAATCTGAATTCACCTTTGGGAAGGTTTCTAGTTCTTGCTTTTTGAAACAGAACAGGGAAGTCTAATCTGAAAGCTGTACCAGGCCTTCATGTATCACCTGAAGCAGCCTCTAGGGATACGTTAAACTACTCTGTGGACTCCGTTTTTCTCTTGCCTTCTGGAGCTACCAGTGTTGTGTTTCAAGTACCAATTTAGTCTAGCAAAATGGAGCTAAGTTCAGTGACTAACCTCTTAGAACTGGGAAATGTCACTGCATTTCCTGCCACTAAATTAATAAAAGGTTTTAAAATAACACACTACATGTGATACAAAAATAAACTTTTATTCTGTGCAGTATCCATTTCTTTTAAAAGCCATGATCCTAACTTTTCGATCTCTGCGTAAGGTTGTCCTAATGATGCAAAACCATTTTGAAGACACTACCAGAATGGAAGGAGGTATCTGAGATAGTTCATTAGAGAAGGGTTCATGGTTTTGGAACTTGGTTTCTGTTAAAAATGGTAAAGATTGAAACAGTTAATGTTGCTAATTTAAAAGGGACACAGGATTTTAAGGGATTGGCGTATTTTAGTTTTCAGTTATTAAGTGGTACAATTTTGGCACCTGAAAGCCAGTATTCCTTTGCTACCAGTAAGAAAACTGAATCTCTTACAATTAGTCTGTTTCAAAGATTGTTAGTCCAGTCACAAAGCCTAGACAGATTTTTATAAGCAGATCTGAAAGGTGGGCTGCAGTAGCATGATTTTGTAAAAAAATTAAAAAAAAAAGGGAACATTCAAGGGAATGTTCAAAAAGCATTTCTTGCATGTCTTTGGGTGAAAAAAAAAATAGTATGCCTTCCTTTCACCTTCCTTTTCTATTCAGTGCAATGCTGTCGTATGATCAGCAGCTGGATCGTGTTTCCTCAGCCAGCAGGAGTGGCACTTCCCACTTCCACAGATTAAGCGAAAGGATAGGGAAGTGGGTTAAATATGAGGGAAAAAAAAGAAAACAAAACCAAGCATGTTAAGACCTTCCTGTGATGCTAACATTGCATTTCATAGATGATGAGTATGTTTCAAACTAGTCCAGTTTCTTCCCTAGGTCTACCCAATAATTTATAGGACGTGGAAACTTACACCATTTCTTTTATATTCAAAATGGACACTTTTTCAGAATATTCTACTAAACCTAATATCCATCTTCTCCATATTACTTACACTATTTTTCAATGCTCCAGGGAAATCGTACTGAAAACAGTGTTAAGTAAATGTAGGCTAATTTTGTTTGCTTAAGATCTATCAGGATCTATTCTGCTCATTTTTTTTTCTTTCAGTACCACCTCAGAATACTACGTGTGATCTGCTGAGGACACTATCTGTAGCGTGCTTTTCCACAAACAGGATTTCCAGATGATAATTACAACAGTTAAAGGTTTAGACAGAACTCAGAAATACATTTATGTAAGTCAAAGTTACAGATATTATCAAAATTAAATTAGGGCTGAGCCAATTAATCTAAAAAAATCTAAAAAGGTAAGAAATTCAAAAACCTAATGGAGACTTTTAGGTTCCTGAGATTTTTCTCCATCTTGAACTCTTCCCTTCACAGAGAACACGGGGAAATTATATTTAGCTACACAACACAGTGATTTCATCAATATTGTCTGAAAACATACATCTAATTCCACTTTTCTTAAAATATACTTTTCCTATCTCTCTTCCAAGTAAGCGGTTTCTGGTGATGCATAGCAAGAACCTACTTGTGTTTATAAAAGCTCTTCAGTTTGCATAAAAAATATAACCACAATGCTCCACTTTTTACTGATAAAGCTAATTTTCCGGTAAGAGCTTGTCCAGCTAATCAGCTTCCAAAGAGATCTGATGAGCTGACTAGCTTCCAGTTACTAAAGCAGATGGCCCAGCCCTAAACTAGTTCTGTTTCTAAAATAAATAGTATTGAAAATCTTTCTTTTCTAAACACTTTTCAGTTCCCTGCCATGCTTACACACATGTTTCTGGGTTAGTAACAACTTCGCCATTTTTTTCAGGCTCATCTTTCAGGAACTGCTCCACTTCAATAGAGTCCACCTTGGCATCTTCAGGAGTTTTGTCTTCAGATTTGTCCCTTTCAACTCTCTCTGCTGCTTCTTCTTTTGTATGTGGTTCTTCTGACTTTTTTTTAATGCAGAAGAAATTTCCAAAGGCCAGTACAAGTGCTGAAGTGGTAACTTCAATTCCAGCAATAATGAAAACAAACATGTACCTCCCTGTTGCATCCAGGAGTTTTCCTGAAAAAGGCAACATTCCAAGTAATTAAAAAAGTGATTATCTTGCAGTGAATTTTTTCTACTTTTTTAAAAACGTTTAAACTACTGTTGTCTAGAATTACCATCACTATCTAAGCAAGTTTTTTGAAATAAGATTTTAACAAGTTTATAACAAGATATTTCTCTGTTAGTTCAGTTCAATTTAAGAGTCACAGACATTACATCACATCTCAAAACACATACTCCCATGCACACACACACAGTCATGCAATTCAATTGAAATAAAACCACCCTGGCCTTCATATGCAACAGATGAGACAAGTGCTATGTATTTGCAATAAAAACATGTACATCCATGGCAGTTTCCTCCTGCTCCCAGTCTTATTTACCTTTCTGCATGGGTAATGCACTGTCTATTTAAGATGCAAATCTTACTGAGTAGTCAGTCTGAAGTAACTGATTCTGACACTTCGGCGAAGTTAAATTTTCACATCACTGGGTGGATGTGAATGAACAGATAAGAGGATGTGAAGGAAATGCCTCTATGAACCTGAAGATCAGAGGAAGTAGTGCATAATACTGGTTTTCCCATGAGAGGGGTTCTGTCACAATAGAATTACTTCATGCTTTTTACTGTCTGGTGTAAACAGTAAACATTTTATGGCAGTGAACTGTTGGGATTTGGGAGGCAAGGTGTGCTTCAGTTCAGGATCTGTAAAATATATGTTCTTTGATTAATAAGTTTCATTTTTAATTCAAATTAACAAATTTGACTATTTTGTCATGTTTCCTCATTCTTGGGTTGTGAGACAAGTGCAGTAGAAACAGTCTACCTTGTTTAAGGCAGTCCAGTTTTATAGTCCTCGTAAGATTTTTTTTTTCTTCCTTCTGATGTTTTCTTTTTTCCTCCGAATCTACCATGGGTATAGACTCTATCCTAGTACTTTCCAAAGAAAATTGACAGGTTTCATATTCTGAATCCCAGTCAGCTATCTACCAACAAGAGGGTCAGGGCAGGCTTTCAGAGGAAAAATAGCAGCATCTCCAGATGGCAGTTTAACCAATCCTGAAATGGATTCAAGGAGAAGATTCATCCCACCTCCTCTTGGACTATTTCAGAGTGTAACTTGAAAGCCTTTGAAGCGTGTGTAACACTGGCACAGTCTGCCTTTTTTGAGTGATTCACATCGTTTCCCTTACATTGTGTGTAAATGGATGCAATGCACATGAATTTGAATTCAGAACTAAATGGAGTACTTACCTGCTGATGGTGGACCAATTAGAACCGCCACAGCTTCTGCCAGGAGCACTAAACCGATAGCACTGGAAAACTTCTGAGTACCAACAATAGCCATGAGAACTTCAAACTGAAGAGCACCTACCATTCCGTAAGAAATGCCAAAGAAAATGCAAAAGACCACCAGTCCACCATAATCAACAGACATAGAACCCATGAGATCTGTGAAACCATTGAAAATCATAGCAAAACTGAAGAGGTAGACGCAGCGTGGTCTAACCCATTTAAGACCAGCTACCATTCCACAAATGGGCCGAGCAAAGATATCAATGAATCCCAGAATAGTCAGAAGAAAAGCTGCTTTGGTGTCATGATAGCCTAAATCCTTGGCATAACTCACAACAAAAACAGGGGGAACAAAGAGGCCAAGCACCATGATAGATGCCGCTAGGGCGTAGATTACAAAACCACCATCTTTAAACACACTAAAATCCAGAAGTTTTTTCTTCACTTTCTTCTCAGCTGGCTCTTTGGTAGCTTCAGACTTTTTGGGTGGCTCCAAAGGTCTCATTAGTGCTCCACAGACACAGCAGTTAAGCAGCATCCCACCCAGTATAAGGAATCCTCCTCTCCAGCCGTACTCGTGTTGCAGGATCTGCCCCAGCGGTGAGAGAGCACAAAGAAACACTGGACTCCCAGCAGCAGAGAGCCCGTTGGCCAAGGGCCGGCGTTTGTCAAAGTAACGGTTTAACATGATCAGTGAAGGCTGAAAGTTTAGTGCCAGACCCAGACCTGCAACAAAGGGTACATAAAAATTAATACTGGCCCACAATATCACCACTGAAGAAATTATAACTGCAGTTTTTCTGGCTCATGACTTAAGAGAAAATAGTTTTATTCCAAATGGACAAAAGAAATCTAAGGTAATATTTTTAAAGCATTCCACCTCCATAATATTCTTTATTATTACATTTCATGCTATTAAACATTCATAGCACAAATAAATGACAGTTTAATTCCACATTTATCTGCCATCTTGGGTGATCCTGATGCTTCAGGTGTTTATCACTTACAGAAAACTTCAACCTAAAGCTAAGACAAGTTAACTCATTTTCAGCAATGCACACTACTTACCAGTAATCACACCTGCAGTTAGATAGATCTGAATGATGCTTGTGCAGAAGGAAGCTATCACCATCCCCATGGAGGCAAAAAGGCCACCCACCAGCATGACAGGACGACAGCCAAAGCGATTGACACATACACTACACAGTGGACCTAGGCAAGAAAAGCAAGTTAGAGTTGCTAAGACCAACCAACTTATGCAGTTGATTTTTATGTCACTTTGCATTTCTTCTTTGGTGGACTTCACAGTGTTAGGTTTACAGTTGGAGTTAATGACTTAAAGGTCTAAGGTCTTTCTAACCTCAATGATTTTATGATTCTTGCCATACTTTGTCCATACAGTCAAGCCAATCAGGAAGAATGTTCTTTCCTCTACAGTCAAATACTTATCTTTTTTGTCTTCAGAGTGCTGTGCATTTTTTTTTCATCATCTTTAGTAACTACTTACAGAGACTTAATTTTAAATCAAAGCTGGATTTAAATAACCTTTTGATTTATGTGATTAATAGTAATTCTTCTGTGGAATGCCTTATTTGCACACAAGTAATGATAGGCAGTCATGATACATGCTGTATGGCTTACAAACTTCACTGTATGACACAATACTATTTCAAAAACAGATAACTACCCACCTGTTCCATAAAGCATGGCCAACAGAATGGAGGAAATCCACGCAGTGTCACTATATCCAATGCCAAACTCCCGGATAAGTTCTTTAAAGAAAACACTAACTGCCTTAGGAAAGGCATAGGAGAATCCTGTGATGATAAAACAGCCAAAAAGTACAGCCCAGCCCCAGCCTCCATCAGGGGCTTTAACACCAGATGGACCATCATCAGCTACTACGGCTCCCATGGCAAAGCTCGAGTGTTCCCTGAGAAGCAAAAAGCAATTAGTGTTTACAGACATTGGGATGATTATCTAACCATGATCAGCAAAAATTGGACTACAGTTAAAAATACGGTATAGGACTACTTTAAGTCTTGAAGATGCAGTGCAATTGTAACTATTTCTTATTTGGGTTTAGTTCTTAAAAAGCTAATATACAAAATACACAGAAAAAAACATACAAAAATGAGATGCACACATCTGAGTTTTAAATGAATGTCCTCTCACAGGTCTCAATGTCAAAACTGGATTTCAGCTAAATCACTGTTTTATAGAAAAACTGAAGTCATTACAGCAGGTCAGGGGTGTATTGGATTTTCAAAAATATGTAATAACTACTGCATAAAATCTATGGGATTTTTGTTACAAGACCTTGTTACGTCAAGCTCCTGGACTATTCACATAGGAGACCTGGTGCATCACAAGTGTTCTGCACAACAGTGGACTAATTGCCCTGGTTTTTTGTTCCCTTCTGAGGACAGCAATACAGCCCTGATACACTGCTGTCTTAAAAAGATACAGAGATCCCTTGAGATGCTGTTGAACCATCAGTTGTCACCCATTGAGTAAGTACCTAAGCTAAACTGCAATGAAAATCTGTGCAGGCAGTTTTTGTGGAGTTAGTAACTGCAGCAATGCTCAGTGCCACTGCCTGCCTGAAGCAAATACTTTCCATTGTTGTTGTCATTATCAGTTAAGAAAAATATTGGATGAATCTAATTTTTCATCTCTTCCATATGCAGTCATAAGCAGCTTTGCATCTAAAAAATAAAATCTTTTCTCATGAGACTGTTACATACTAGACAGTAATGTTGCCAAGTCTTGCAGAGATGCAAGGTGAAAAAAGACACTGAAAAGGCACATAGTGTCCCTGTATGTGAGGAGTGAAGAGAGGTATTGCATCACAGCAATACGTTTTTGTAGGGTCTGTGTACTACAGAAGTCTTGAAAATGTTGAAGTGAGCTTCAAACAAGTTACATATTAAATCCTACATGTACAAAAATTGGTCATTTCTTTAAAGTGGAATTGATTACTCCTATGGTGTCAATGTGTCTCTACAATAGCACCTAAAAGAGGAATGCAAGCATAGTTGCACATCAGAGATTTTCATCACTAAAGAATGCTTCTGCTTTGAACAGAATAGGCCTGCACAGTGATTATTGTAAATTGGGAACTATGTAGTTCTTAAATCTCCATTTCAGAACCAGACTATGTATGGCACAACAATGTGATGCAGACTTGTCTAGACAACTGAGCACCATTTGGGTGATTGTGAACAGGCCTGTAGGGACATACTTACAGTGGCATCTAGACCAGCACTCACACTTCTTGGAAGAAACAACTTTATATACATGATACATAAATAAATCTGGCCATGACTATTGCTGTTCTATCACCCTGGGCTATACGAGGACAGTAAGTCTCATAATACTGGCTTCACCTCTTGTTTTCTGGAAATCGAATATAAACAGAAAACAATGTAAGTCCATACAATTAGATTATAAAATGGTTTAACAAGAAGGGAAATAGAATACCTCAACAATACCAATCATCCAGGTGTCTGTGGCTATAGATGGTACATAAAAAAACAGCTTGGTAGACTGAGCAATTTCTGCAGCAGGCTTTGGGTTGCTAAATAAGCCTTAAGATGCATCTCTGCCAAGACTCCTGACACTGGTATCTGTCCACCCTTCAAAATTGCTTTTCTCGGTAACTTGTTTGAGAAAGCATTATTCAAATAAGGATTTTTTTTTTTTAAGTAATAACCAAACAGCACAGAGTACGTGCACAAAGCATAATCCTTTGTGACAGTGACTGTAGCATTGATAACAGGGGAAATGCTGATTGCAGCATCTCAGCTCAGACGTATAAAGAACAAGATGTAAAACTGAAGGAGTCGAGGGGGTGAAAGGAGTCATCACGCTACTTCCAAATTGTCAGAACATTTCATTAGAAGTGAATGTTTAAAATGGGGGGGTGGAAATTTTGTTCTTTTGCATAAACTATCGAGCAGCAACATAACGTTAGTAATAATACATAAGAATGCTTGTTGAAAAATAGCACCTGGCTTAGAGAAAAACAGCAGACTGCTTAAGAGTGCTGGATAGGGATATTCAATGGCTTACGGCGTTCCCCCCTGTGCTGCTTCCTGCAACACAGGCGGGGACAGTCTCCTTTCCTGCGTCACAGCAAAAATGTTCTGCGGGCATCCTCTGCAGCCCCACAGCGCAGAGCCCGGCAGCAAGACAGCGCTCCGTGTGAGCCGGCGAGTGGCCCCGGGAGGACAGAAGGGAACGCGGCCCCGCTGCGGCTCCGCTCCCGCCGCCGCCCCGCACGACCCGCCGCACTGAGACGTGCGGGACGTGACCAGGCGAGGGGCGGGCGCTCGCGAGCTGCGGGCGGGGCCGGGGCCGCTCCCCCGCCCACAGACCGCGGCAGCCGGAGCCCAGTTCCCCCACACGAGATGGAAACATCCTCCTCTGTGGCCGTCAGCCTGTAAAAGACATACTCTGTTCCACCTGCCCTACGGGACTTACCAGCTTTGCTGTGAGGAACGGTCTCTAAAACGATTTTATGTTCTGCTGTGATGAAAGAGCAAGACTTGCTGGTGTGAGGGAAGCCGGCCTACTTCACAGCATTTCATAAAAATAAGCCTATGGGGAAACAAACAGTAACATCCATTTACTCTTCTTTACATCATGTCTATTACCACATTTGGCTAAAAATCACCACAAACCAGAATACCAGATTTTGAATGCCATCCTTTTAGGAGTGGTTCACATTTGCACACACATACATCAAAAAGAAACCTCTCTTATGAGGAAAGCGGGAGAGAACTGGGGTTGTTCCACCTGGAGAAGAGGATGCTCTGGGGTAACCTTACTGCAGCCTTCCAAAGCCTGAAGGGGCCACAAGAAGGCTGGAGAGGGACATTACAAGGGCATGCGTGTAGTGATGAGACAAGGGGGAATGACTTCAAAATGACAGATAGGAGGTTTAGGTTAGATATTAGGAAAAAATTCCTTCCTGTGTGGGTGGTGAGGCCCTGGCACAGGTTGCCCAGAGAAGCTGTGGCTGCTCCATCCCTGGTCAGGTTGGGACGGGGCTTGCAGCAACCTGGGATAGTGGAAGGTGTCCCTGCCCATGGCTAGGGTCTTGGAACGAGATGAACTTTAAGGTCCCTTTCAACCCAAACCATTCTATGATTCTATGACCAATATTATTCATCCGGCTTTGTCCATCAGTAGTTCATGTTAATACATCAAAATGAAAAGATTGTTAACCAGAACTAAATCCTGTCTCTGTAAACACAGCAGAAGATGCACTGCATCCAGTTGCTGTGTGCCTTACTANGCATAAACTATCGAGCAGCAACATAACGTTAGTAATAATACATAAGAATGCTTGTTGAAAAATAGCACCTGGCTTAGAGAAAAACAGCAGACTGCTTAAGAGTGCTGGATAGGGATATTCAATGGCTTACGGCGTTCCCCCCTGTGCTGCTTCCTGCAACACAGGCGGGGACAGTCTCCTTTCCTGCCTCACAGCAAAAATGTTCTGCGGGCATCCTCTGCAGCCCCACAGCGCAGAGCCCGGCAGCAAGACAGCGCTCCGTGTGAGCCGGCGAGTGGCCCCGGGAGGACAGAAGGGAACGCGGCCCCGCTGCGGCTCCGCTCCCGCCGCCGCCCCGCACGACCCGCCGCACTGAGACGTGCGGGACGTGACCAGGCGAGGGGCGGGCGCTCGCGAGCTGCGGGCGGGGCCGGGGCCGCTCCCCCGCCCACAGACCGCGGCAGCCGGAGCCCAGTTCCCCCACACGAGATGGAAACATCCTCCTCTGTGGCCGTCAGCCTGTAAAAGACATACTCTGTTCCACCTGCCCTACGGGACTTACCAGCTTTGCTGTGAGGAACGGTCTCTAAAACGATTTTATGTTCTGCTGTGATGAAAGAGCAAGACTTGCTGGTGTGAGGGAAGCCGGCCTACTTCACAGCATTTCATAAAAATAAGCCTATGGGGAAACAAACAGTAACATCCATTTACTCTTCTTTACATCATGTCTATTACCACATTTGGCTAAAAATCACCACAAACCAGAATACCAGATTTTGAATGCCATCCTTTTAGGAGTGGTTCACATTTGCACACACATACATCAAAAAGAAACCTCTCTTATGAGGAAAGCGGGAGAGAACTGGGGTTGTTCCACCTGGAGAAGAGGATGCTCTGGGGTAACCTTACTGCAGCCTTCCAAAGCCTGAAGGGGCCACAAGAAGGCTGGAGAGGGACATTACAAGGGCATGCGTGTAGTGATGAGACAAGGGGGAATGACTTCAAAATGACAGATAGGAGGTTTAGGTTAGATATTAGGAAAAAATTCCTTCCTGTGTGGGTGGTGAGGCCCTGGCACAGGTTGCCCAGAGAAGCTGTGGCTGCTCCATCCCTGGTCAGGTTGGGACGGGGCTTGCAGCAACCTGGGATAGTGGAAGGTGTCCCTGCCCATGGCTAGGGTCTTGGAACGAGATGAACTTTAAGGTCCCTTTCAACCCAAACCATTCTATGATTCTATGACCAATATTATTCATCCGGCTTTGTCCATCAGTAGTTCATGTTAATACATCAAAATGAAAAGATTGTTAACCAGAACTAAATCCTGTCTCTGTAAACACAGCAGAAGATGCACTGCATCCAGTTGCTGTGTGCCTTACTAGGCTAGACTGTATTCACCTGAAGAACTACTAAGGAAGTAGTGCAGAGGTTCCTGTGTAAGATGTGCAAACAAGGAATACTACTTTTAGAGGATCCAGGCTTGTGGTTGATTTGCACAGGCAAAATTTTTATTTGCCCTTTCTCTTCAGCGCTGGGATGCAGTCAAAGCCTGCTAAGACAGGAGGCTACTGCATAACTGCTGCAACAGCTTGCTTTGCTTTCTGCTTTTGCTAGCTCAGCCCTGTTCAGAGGCAAAGGATTACATTTAACCGGCTGCAGCTCAGTTTCATATCTCCACAACAGGCATGACAGTATTGTCAGTATTTGTTCCAGATTCTTTCTATCATGAATGGGTTCTCGCCTTGGTAACGTGTAAAACAAAGGGAACAAATGTAGTTAAATCTGTGGGGTTTCATCTTCCTGATATTATCTTCCTGTAGCTATGGAAACTAATATAGGCTCAGTTCAGGAGGAAATACTAGATGATTGTAGGTAGCACTGTGGGTGGTGTTTTTGATGTGATGTATATAAAAGGAGAGCATTTGTATTATAAAAAGGGTCAGCTAGAAATGGCAAGAATCTGTTATTTGTGTTTAGCCAATACTCATTTTGGCCACAAATCAGTACTTCATGGTCAGCAGTATGGGTAGGAAGGACATTTGTCAGTATGTAGGCAGACCTATATAGCTTGAAAACTTCCTGTTCTCGAGAAGAATTAATTTCAAGAATTCTAAAGAAAAATTAATTTCTTCTACCTATGGCAGAAATCTACCCAACCTCGGATTGCTATGATACAAATAAAAAATAGTTATTGAAAATATAACATGAACTTTCACATAGGGAACCAAGCTCAAGCTGGAATTCAGTCTGGAACCCCACCAGGTTGAGAACTGTATAATTACAAAGGGGTCTAAGCTGGGCAATATAGAGATCCTCCTTCAGTTTCGTATCTGTGGAGTGAAGAAAATAATGATTCTCTCTTCATTGGTTGTTGGGGGTATGAATACATTGAAAAGCATAGGCTGCTCAATACTGTGTTAATAGGAGTCATAAACCTCCAATATTAGCCCGAGGATATTAAAATCTAAGCAGACTGAAAAAAATATGTATGTTATCCTTGGTTTTGAGTGAAGAATCTTAAGACTAACCAACTCTACTGAAATTTTGCAGGAAATTACTCCTGCAAAAATATTTTTAATATTCTTGTGATAGTCCTCTACATATAGAACAACTAAACTTTGCATTGACATCACTGACATCTGCCTATTCAGCATGACTTTAACTCTTTTCTGATTCTCTAAAGCACTAATGCATATATCTTTAAATCAAATTTTATTTCTTACAACTCAGGTACTTCATAGAAGCTATTTTGATGGGCCACTGGTATAACACACTAGTGCATTCCTTGTGGCTTACCTGCCTAAATATCAGCCAGTTGAATTACACATTCATTCCAAACGCTGTTGCAAAAATTTGTTCACTACAAAATCATTACCATATTTGCCAATGCCTACCCTCCTCTCCTCCCCACAAAGCCCCACAGGGACTTCCAGTCTCCCACTTTGGCCTCCACTGTTTTGTCAGAGACAGTTCTTCAGATCCACTTCCTTTCTTAAGGGTTTGCCAGCTTTCACCATTCTCTCATCTCTTTCTCAGAACTTCTACGATAATTCTGTGCTGTCTGTAGCTGCAGGTGATGCTCCATACCAACACTTAACTATTAATAAGTCTCCAGTCCCCCTCATTTAGCCTCAAAATGTCTCAAGTGTTCATTGCTACAGCACAGTGAGTAACATTCATCACAAGTTATTAGCAGACTGTAATGACACAGTAAATTCACGCTGCAGTTGTAGGTGTAGCAAATAATACTAACTGGTCTAGATTCTATTATCTGGGTAAAGTGCACTACAGGGAGAGTTGTGCCTATTTATTTGTTTATTTTATATAATGAAAATGTTAGAACCTGCTCTTCACATTATTTGGGAAAACAAATATACTAGTCCTATAACAATAGCATTGTCAACCTCCATAGTTATTGTATTTATATCAAATGCCCAGCTTCTGGAGAAGTGGATTTATTTTTCTAAAGCCTATGGGGTTTTTTACATCACAACCATTACCACAAGTGCATTAATGTCAGCATCACGGCATCACCTTAAGACCAGAGAAGATATGTGTTCACAGAAAAGTGACAAACATGCCTTCAGTAGTACTGGAATTATCTGGCTTCTTGCCACATGCTTTCAAAAATACAAGCTGCAGAACCCCAACTTCAGATGAATACTTACTATTCATTTTCATGTATCATGAAAATTAATATCCACCCTGCAGCTATGGTGGCTTTGCAATGTGTTGAAGCTTTAGAAAAACAGAAATTCTTGCAAATTGTTTACAGTGGAAAAGCGTCACTATATTGTCTAGTATAAAACCAAAAAGCAACAGAGCTAGATAAATACTAATTAAGGGTCTAGTCCTGTCGCCGGCTGGACATAAGTGCTTATTTTTGCAGCATACCACAGAACTACCCTGATACATAAAGTCCTCCCATGCACGTGCCCTGTATCTCAAGCCAGGTTAGCAGATGTACCTGAATATAGTGAGAAAAGATCGTCTGGCTCAGAGGTGTCAATTTACACAATCACTTTGGACAGTGCAGATGCATAATAGGGTATCATACATTGAGATAATGAATTCCTACTTCAGTCACAATTTGGACTGAACTGAACTACAACAGGTGTACTGTATAATAAATGCTGGTTTCCATTTTAAAACGGCTGACTGCCAGACCACTTCCTCTGAAATAACCGTTGCAAACCATACATGACTTAACTGGGTGACATCCTAAACTAAACGGTTTTCCAGTTGCTTTATCCGAAATGCACGAAAACCCGCTGCCCAAGGGGAGCACGTTTCCACAACCACTGCTAACAGCCTGCGCCTGTGAGGAAGTTGTATCGCTGCAATTCAACTCCACCTTTGTCCGTTTTCTTCATAGAACCGCTTAGAAGAAGGCAAACCGCAGACCCTTCCCGGTGGATTGCGAGCAGCAGAAAAAAAAGAGCTCTTTCCCGTGAAATGGAGAGGGGCTGCGGGTCCGCCGCGCGGGGGGGGCGCGGGGTCGGGAGAACAATGGTGGCGGTCGCGNCGGGCACGTAGCCGAGAGGGCTCCGGCGGAGCGCTCGGGCTGCCGCCGATGCTCGCGAAGCCCCACCGTTCTCACAGCGCTCGCTGAACGGAGTAACGGAGTTCATGCCCGGGACTGCCACGGTGTCCTTATGGTGGGACAGTCCTCAGGCTGCGCATCGCTCGCTCGGACGGATCTGAACGATCATCGCTGTGACAAAGAACTCCAAAATCCACCCCCTGGGGCTCGACGGTGAAACAGAAGGAGGGCAGCAGCGAAGGGACCGCGGAGGTGAGGGTTTCGCGGAGTCTTTCGTCGCCCAGTAACAGTCTGAGGCCAGGGATGGCGGGAACAAAGCCCGAGCTCGCCAGTGTCTCACGAGCCACTGGTGTGGCACTGTACGTGCGCTGGGGCCGGCGGCACCGCGCGCCGAGGCGTGACCCGGCAGCCAAAGGGGGAAGCCGGGGGCAGCGCTCTCCCGCAGCGAGCAGAGCGGGGATCGGTCGCCAGCGCTGCTCAGCGCCCAGACAGCGCTTTCAGGCTGATGGCGGTGAGTACGCTGGGCGACCCGAACGGCAACGTGGGTTCCCCGAGGAAGAGATGCCCCTGCCCGACCCCATGCGCGGGAAGAAACGCATTCGGCGGGACGACGCCCCGCCGTCCCTCGTGAAGCGGGACCAAGGGGGGCAAGGACAGTCGGCGTCGTGCCCACTGCCGCACCGGCGCCCACCGCAGCCTCTGCGCGAGGGATGAACCCGCGCTTAGGAGCTTAGGAGACGCTCGAGCGCATCCAATGGCCCGGAGAGCCCCGCGCGGAGATGCGCCCTCGGCGAGCCCGGCGCTCCGGAGTCGGATCACCTGGCTCCGGACCCCCCTCCCCGCGCTCTCCACTGCGCTCGTCCCCGTGCGCCAGGCGAGCGCTCCGCAACATCACGCACGACGTCTCCGTCTCGGTACCTGAGTCACGTCCCGCGCTTCACCGTGAGGATGCCCGTGCTCGCGCCGGACCGCAGCCTCTGTGCCCGTGCGCCCGCACAGACCCAACCCAGACCGTCTGGTCCCGCCGGCTGCGGAACGCCGGCGCGACGGATCTGCCTCTTGCCCCTCCCCTGCCACAGCGAGGGCGCCCTGGGTCCTACTGCCGCCGTGACTCCCTCCCGCCGCTACGGGTTCTCCCGCGCAGGGGTGGCCGCGTGCTGCCCCGGGGCCGCCAGAGGCACCAGCGCGAGTTTTGCGCTGGTTGCGCGGACGGAATCGCGGGGCTGAGTCCTGGCGGCGCGGATGCTGCCCCGGCTGTCCGTAGGAGCAGGACCTGAGCTGTGGACTTCAACATGTATGGACTTCTGCGGTTGAGGTTTGTTCTGTGCTGCTCTTTCTGGTTTCCAGGGAGTGATCACAGATTTTTCATTGTTTCCTCGGGTAAGAATGACTCTTAAGAGCTTCCTCACTTTGTTGTTTTCTTCTCAGGCATTTTCTGTGTGATGTTGTGCATTCTGCAGCTAACTTGCAGGTTTCCTTCCTCATCCTCTACCAAGTAGTTCCTGCCAATATGCTTGCTTGAGACACCTGTTTTTTTATCAAGACAGACTGACCTTTCTGCAGTGATTTGTTGTTTGACTTTACTGGTATTCATACAAATGTTGAATTATAAAACCGAGGGTGTGTTCATACTGCTATTTAGCTTCTATGAAAGTTGCGGTGGGCTTCTCAAGTGCACTGCAGAAAGTAACACTCCTTGGGCTGCCAGGGGCTTAGGAAATTCAGGAGTAGGTGTTCCACTCCTTTGTGTGCTCATAGCAACACAATCCAGTGTGTAGTGGAGTGATTGTCCTCCTGTGCTGGGCACCAGTGAGGCCGCACCTTAAATCCTATGTTCTGTTTTTGGCCTCTCACGACAGGACAGGCATATCGAGGGGCTGGAGCGTGTCCAGAGAAGGGAACCGAGCTGGGGAAGGGTCTGAAGCACGAGGAGCAGCTCAGGGAGCTGTCAGGGCTCAGCCTGGAGGAAAGGAGGCTCAGGGAGGATCTCGCTCTCTGCAACTCCCCGAGAGGAAGGGGGAGCCAGGTGGGAGTCAGGCTCTACACCCAGGGAACAAGAGGACACAAGGAAACAGCCTCGAGTTGTGCCAGGAGAGGTTTAGATTGGATATTAGGAAAAATTTCGTCTTCAAAAGGATTGTCAAGCAGCAGAATGGGCTGCCCAGGGAAGTGGTGGAGTCGCCATCCCTGGAGGTTAACGGTTGGACTCGATGACCTTAAAAAAGTTTTCTCCAACCTAAATGATTCTATGATTCCTATCACCTATGTGGAGATGCACAGGGGTAGGGTTCTAACTAGAAGAAGGTAGGTAGGATTCAGTATTATCTTTTGAGAACTATAGTATCGCACAGATTAGTAGCTTCCAATATTTTAGAACCGACTTGCTGAAATCATGTAATACTGAGGGAGGATCTGAAACTCTTTTAACAACTTAGAAGTTTTTTCTTTCCCCTGCACGTTATGTTTGCGTTGGGTTTTGTTTGCTTAGGGATTCATTTGTGAAGATGAATTAGGCCATGTAGTTTATTTTGGGTAAATAACATACAGCTAGTAAGACCTACACTGCTAATCTTAAAGATCAGTAAAACCGGTTTTTGACTGTCTACCGTTATCTGAATGTAGGCCATTCACTTGCAGGCTAGATGAAGTTAATTGCAGGAGAGCAAAAGCCACTGATTGTCATAGAGCTTCTGAAGCAAGCAGTGCAGTGCCTGAGGCCCAGCAAAATTGGTGAAGTCTAGCAGCTGAAAACATTTTTATATGTCCTCACAGGTAACCTTGGTTCTACAGGAAAAGGAAGTATGATCTCCATTCCCAGTCCCAAAGAACTGGAACAACTACGGGTTCTGAGAGGAAGACATTTTTACTTCTCATCACTCCATCCTCTGACTAACTTCTTAAGGAGGACAGTTCTATCCTGTAAAATGGATTGTCATAAATCTGTTGCTCTGATTTTCTAGGTAAACATCTTTGGAGTGTGTCATGGCCCTCATATAGCCATAGAAACAAAAATGAGGGTGGCAGGATAAATAGTTTATGTAATCCTGGGTCTTGGCTTGTTACAGGGCTGGATCATGTTGGGTTGGATCATAGCCTTTAGGCCGGAAGTTCGGAAGTGCTTTTGAGCCTAGTAGTGTATGTGTAGTTGGTATATGCCCTGCTTTTCCTCTCTAAAATGTAGCATTTTCAGAGGGTGAGCCGCTATTTAATTTCCTTGTGAAGCTACTTGTAACTGTTACTATTTCACAGTATAGTGATGGGGGCAAAGACGTATTTAGAAAGGGTGACTGAAGGTGATTCTAAAGGTGGCTGAAATCTTATGGAACTCACTAATGTTTGATGAGAACAGAAAATCTCTTCTAAACTCCTGTTCATATTTGCTAAAAGGGTGAAAGGTTTCCTTCCATTTCTGTCTATGAAACCAGGACATTTTTTGCATTTATTTTAGTTGCATTCAAGTTTTTACATCGCTCCCCAAATTCATATTGTGTAGACTGTAATCTTTTTGACTCACCATTAAAGTTTACCCATTTTGGGCACTGGAATCACTGGAAGCCATCAGTTACTCACTGGCAAGTGTTTAACTACATGAGTAGTGACTGTTTGAAGGTACATTGGAGAAGATGACAGCTAATTTGAAAGAGGGGGCAGGGGTGAGAAGAGTTGCAAAAAATAATGTGAATGATTGGTTAGACAATGCTGAGGTAAGACGTAAGGAAAAGGAGCATGCCAGCAGTCCAGAATGTATATGGATTTAGATATTTGCTTACTATGTTTTGATTCTGATGAGTGCTATGAGAGGCCCACTGCAGAATATAAATTATGCTGGGATTTGCATTATAATTTTTGTGTGCTCAGGTTTGGAAAATCAATTGAAGCTGGTTTTCACTGTCTCATTTCAAACCAGAGGTGATTCATATAAATAAATGAACTAAATCCCTTTAATAATTGTAGTATTCTGAAATTATATGTAGCTAAATGAAACTTGCTGTATTTCAAAAGTCTGATTCTTGGTTCTGATTCTAATTTTCAGTAATAGTTACTGATGGAAATCTTTTTTTAGATGGCATGGGGCTAGGACATGTAGTTCTCTTCTGATGACATAAGGAAAGATACATCAGAATGACTTCGATAATTCTCTATCTTCTTTAAATTAGTGTACTTAAGATATAATTTGGGTGCAACATTCAGGTTTCTGAAAAGTGTCTCCTCAAGCAAATTTTTATATAATCTAAAAAAATGAGAGAGCATTACAGGAAGTTTGCATCATGACTTCCAGACAAGCAAGTCATCTAAGTGACTAAGGGAAAATCATGCTTTAGGTCCTGTTCATGTTTTACAACTTCCTCTGTCTCACGTAAACAGCGTAGTGTGGTTTGGTTGATGGATACATTTTTAAATAATTAAATGCCTTGGTGGCAAAATGTATTTAGCTGTGCTGCATGACCTCATGTTGCAGTTGGCCTGAGCTTGTTTTGCAAGCTTTTTAAAGTTTTTCACCTGATGCAGTGGGAGTTCAGAGAGGATGGGAAGTTTTTTCCCGTTCCTAACAGCTGTACTTGAAAAGGACCAAGAATCTCTTCTGATCTGTACTATTGAGAAATTGTTTAACACTAGACAGTCTGATAATCAAAATGTAGAGGAAGACAAGTGAACAAGAGCGAAACCTGAGAATATGGAACAAGTATTAGCAGTGTTTTGGGAGAAGGGGCTGTTATACAAGAGGGTGGGGCTGCAAAGGAGTGTGCCCGTGCTCACACGCTGCGGAGGAGGAGCTGCAGTGCGAGAGTAGCGAGGGTGGAACGTGAGGGGAGAAGGTGAGGAGAATGTGCTGCCGGGTGCCTGAAGTGAATGCAGCGCGAGGAGCCGAGCGGCGCCGGCCGGGTGATCGGGAAGGGAAGCAGAGAGGACCTGGCGGCGCCTCAGGGAGCGAGGCCGCGGCCCCGCCGCGGGGTGAGGGTCGGCGCGGGCCCCATGGCCACGGGCCCGCCCCGGGCACGGCCCTGCCCGCCGCGGTTGCCGGGAGACGCGGCTACATCCGTGAGCGGAGGAACGGGCAGGTTCTTTCCCTGAGAGGCCGACCCGGGCTGGAGTGCTCCGTCAGAAAGCGGTGCGGCCGCACGGCGTCCCGTCGCGCCGCACATTGGCCTTCGGAGCTCTCGACAGGTCACCCGTGCATCTCGCGTCCTTTTCTCTCTCTGGGTACCCTGTCTTTCTGCACCCTTCCTGCTAAGTGCCCTCCGTGTGCTCTCCCTGTGTCCAAAGCATTAAACTGTGCTCCTCTCTACTGCCTTCCTCTAAGGGACTTAACAGTCTGCCTGCCATCTGCTCTTCTGCCTCAGAACATCTGACCCTCTGGGCCCTCCATGGGACTTTTACTTCTGGGATCTGCTTCCTGCCTGCGGGCTGTTCTGTTGGCAGTGTTTTCTTTCACCCCACTCAGTTGTCTTCTTCTCCCCTTCTGCTGTTCAGGTACATAAACCTCTAGTCCTGAAGAGTACTTGATCCCTGCCTTGCCAGTAGTATTCCCTTCCTCCGTGTGGCTGTCCCTTCCTGTCATCGCTGCGTATATTTGCTCTAGGGACTCAATGTTAGTGTTCCTCATGCTGTGTTGCTCTATATTTACATTTCTTGGACACTCTCTAGAATATGTAACCGTTTCTCAGTCACAGAAGCGATTGTTTCTTTCCACCAGACCTTGCAGTCCTTATACCTCCTAGTCTTCTGTCCGCCCTGCATAATGGCAGAGCCTGACACTGTACTGCATGTTCGGTGAGGTGCACCTGGCCACATAGCCCACCACACACTGTGCTCGAGGTGTGTCCCTGCTGCCGGGTTTCTCTTCTATGTTATTGATCTTTATCCTCTCCACCAGCTCCTGCTGTATTTTTTCTACTCTGATCAAGTTGTATAACGTATGATGTGTATTTGCTCTTTCATATGTCTAGCCTTACTTGTAAGGTAAACAGCAAACCATCCATCAGGAGTTAAGAAAGAGACAGCACACAAGTGATGCTAACTTTTATCACTGATGGTCATAATTTTTCCAAGGAACTATGTTGACTAGTGATTTTTTTGCAGCAATGCTACAGACACAGTACTGTGCCTGTGCTGACTGCTGTGCTGACTGCTTGTTTCATCATGACTTGCAGCACATTGTGAAAAAGCTGAACTAGTACGCAGATGGTCTTGGTTCTGTCTGTTACTGCTTTGTTAAGGAAAACAGTTATGGCTAGACATACTTGACTGATACTGGCTGTATGTGGGTTTTTTCCTCATCCTTTTTTCTGTAGTTCTGGAAGGAAGGGGAGCGATCACAGCTTATTGACTCTGCTGGTCTGTCACACAGATCTTATTCTTAATATTGTATAGATATAAAGACAGCAAGAAAGAGAGAAGCAAGTTCAGTTTCTTTATATATTGAGCACAATTTTAAAGCTTTACGCCTCTGACAACTAACCCTAACTCTCACTAGGGACAGTATGGAAATCTGAAGGTTCTCAAGTATTAACCTGTTCTTCAGCATCACCTTGCTCTTATTTGGTCGAAAGGTGACTAGCGCTAACATGGCATTTTAGTAGAAACAATTGCAAAGTCTCTGCTGAATCAGATATGCTAACCACATTCAGTTGTGTTGAATTTACAGCCAATCTTTTTTAGGCCCTTATGTAAGGGAGCAGAAGTACATATGCTGAAGTAAGTAGTTGGACTGCAATGGGTAATTTTGCTGATTAGGTTGTAGGGGTAAGCTGTCCTTGTTGTAATATGTTCTCAGATGAACATATTAGATGGATGTCCTAACTGCTTGTAGTAGATTGTACATAATGGACAATATCCCTTTATTCATGTGCTTATTACATAAATTTGCCTTCTGTTAAGATTTTTTTATTTTGTATTTAAAATGTTACTTTAAATCGTGGCAAAAAAAAGCTGAAATAATTCCATTGGTTTCTTTTTTTCTAAGTTCTGCCCCATTTGCTGAATGAAGTGTCCAGTTTAAAAGAACTAAGAAGTTGAAAACACCCACAACTTTTAGCACTGGAGAGATATAGCACTTTTCTGCACCTCTGAAAGTTAAAATAAAGTTCAGTTATCTCTGTAATGCATGGTCTTTGATGTATTACAGATATTCAGATGGCTGTAAAGCAATTGAGCTTTAATGTCTGTAAGATGGTGGGGATTTTTATAAAATAAACTTTTTTCTCTCCTCTCTCCCTGATGGTTATGGAATTTGATCTTATTTTGCAGAGGATACCATTTTACTGAAGTATTGGTTTAAATTCCCCTTTTTGCTGATGTATTTCTTTAAATTCCCCTTGGCTGTACAAGTCACATTAGGTGACCTTTCATAGGTCAGATGATAGGTATCATTCGGCACATTCTGATTCTTTATTAGTGAAGAAAAATTATGCAGTGATTAGGGTTGAACAGAGCTTGAACAGTTTAAAACTTGAACAGAGTTTGAAAGGTCTGAGACAATCCAATGTTTCCATTAGTACCATTGTACTAGTGTTACTTATCTGTTGCTCCTCTGGGAGGAACTGCCAGCTGAATTTGATGCAGAAATTAGAAAAAGAGAATAAGAGTTTCACAGACAGACAATTGAAATATCTTACTTAGTTCTGTCCCGTGAAGTTAAGGTAAATGATTTTTAGGCTGCTCCCCTTTACTCACAGAATGAATGTGTTTATTATAATCTCAAGTCATTCCTATGTGAAATGCATGGAAAGGTGACTGTTGTTTTTGCTGTTTTCCTCCACCTATGTACTGAACTGTTTCCAGGATAGCAGGAAGCAGGGGTATTTGAGGTATGCATTCATAGTGACTGACTGGGTTTTTTCCTATGCAACCAAAAGCAGTATGTAGGTCTTTGAAAGACCTCTCTCACCCTTCCAAGGCTAGTAATGAGGCACTCACTCTTTCAAAGTCTGTATTCTCTGCATGTGCAATCTTCAGCAATCATCATCCAGCATTACTTGGAGGGTGGTTCTCCGTGTCCACTTGCTTCAGTGGTGGTGTAGCTGGTAGCTTAATAACTGGACAAACAGAGGTGTATAGGTAGAGGGAGAAAACCCCTTCACATTAAATCAACTGATAGCATTGGGAAAAGCAGACAAGCTTTCAGAAAGATGGTTTGTATACCTAAAAGTTTGCTATCTTTTTCCAGCTGTGTTGGATATTATTTCTCCCTCTAAACTTTATCTTGCCAAAGTTTGTTAGGGTAGCAAAAGGTTACCTGGCCATTAGTGGTATCTATGGTTTCCTGAATCATGAATGTTGCACAGCTGGAGTTTAGTTTCTGGTTTGGTTTTCTTGTATTGTTTCGGGCATTCTTTAAAGGACACTGCTGTAATAATGGATCTAAAACCACTTCGTCTGTTGCAGTCTTGACTCTAAAGATTGCATGACCAACTGCTGCTCACTCAGGAGGAACATTGCTTACTCTGTGACTTGCAGTATAACTCTGGTGGTGCTTCAGAAGCCTTTAATTTTTGCAATTTTCAGGCTTGAGTGCTTAGTTGCGTATCTCTAATTCTGTTTCAGTTTCTCATACTGCTTGCAACTGCATCTGAAGGTAATAGCTCTCAGTAGGCTTTGTGTGCTAGATGCTATTATATCTTTTCTTACTTCATGAAATATCTTGTCTATATTGATTTATATATTTCATATCTATATATGTATACTTATATATGTTTATTCTTTGCACCTGAATTGGTGCTGGTGGAAGTGTGAAGAAAGGGAAGAGGAGGTCACCTGTGGTCATTTCTCCCATGTATTAGTGAGGCTGCTGCAGGGGAAGCCAACAAGTCACTGAATGAAAAACTGAGGAAAAGGAACTCTAGGCAGAGATAGGAAGGGATAGCATGCAGGGTTTATATAGGTAATATAATCCTCTAGGGAGAGGATGGGAAATGGATATTTAGCAATAATATGGGAGTTGAAATCTAAATAACAGGAGAGGTTATAGCTTATGGGGAATGTGTTTCCAAGTGCTTTGTTGATCTCATGCTTATACTGTGCAAAATGTTATTGAAAATTAAAACAAAAAAAAAAGAACCTCACCACAAACGAAAGAACCACCCCCCAAAAAGCCCTCACCCACAACTTTACTGTTTTGTTTGCTTCTGGAGCAAACAGATGCCCACACTTCAACTGTATAAAGGCTGTATAAAGGCTCTGGACCTCTTACCTTTTCAGGTCATATAATTGGAATTCTTAAGTCTTATTCTCCTTTCTAAGTTGAAGCTGCAGACCTGAAAACTGGACATCCTCAAAGAGACTAACATGCAAATAGTGCAAGTGTTTGAATTGAGACTGAAAAGAGAACGTTGTTTTTCTTTCAAAGTCAGTTCAATGATTTTGTTACTGTGAAATATACCTAGTATTGTACAATTTTGAGTATGACCAAAATAAGTTGCTTTTCACAGGCTTGACAACTCCATAACACTTTCAATTTGTTCTTCTTCATCTACTTTTATTTTAGTGACAACTTGGGATGGTGTACATGAATTAATTGACCTAGTAATACATATTGTTACAACAGAAAGAGGTAGCCCTTTGTATGAAATGTTTGCTAAGTCACATGGATTGAGGTTAAGTGCTGCATTATTTCTGGACGTAACCTGTTGCACTTCAAGAATGGAATTTTATCTTGGAAGTTCTAGTGGTTCAACCCTTCAAAAAGCAGTACCTCTTCCAAGTAGTACATGTAATGACAAAACTTTGTTCATTCCACTTCTAGCATGTGTGGCTAGTTTTGAAGTCTCATACTTCACACACTTGATTTGAAGTCCAGTTGTGTTCAGTCACAACCTTATGCTTTCTTAAGGATGTCTTCTTTTTTCTTTATTATTTTACTCTTTTTTGAATTTTCTATGAGCACTATTTGGTGGTCTTCTGTCTTATTTTAAACCTGGCCTCTGTTTTTTTATGAGTGCATGCTGAGGAAATTATCCTGTAAATGAAAACTGAATATTCTTTTTTTGTTTCATGGATTCCTATAGTCTCTTATGTTGGCCATTTGATCATAGCTGTCTTTCAATTGTTCAATTACTGTGAAGAACATTTTCAGCACGGTAAAAGCATATGTTGAATGGAGTAGCTTACTTCGTAAAATAGCTTTTCTAACAAAAAGGAATTCATTTTTAGGATCTCCCTGATCCCATAATTAGATAAAATAGTGTTGTTCTTTGTGCAATCGCAAGCTTACAGTTCTGTGTTAAACTAGAGTTAAACTCTCGGCAGTGGTATTAGAAGGACTCTGCCCTGTTCCTAAGTCTCATTAAACAGTGATATTTTTGGTTTGAAAACAATCACTAAAGGCCTCCCCGCAACCTGTTCCACTGACAAGCACATATTGGTAACTGCTTCCAGCGATTCTTCGAACTTGCTTGAACCAAATGGATAAGAAAGTAAATCAAGAGTACTGAAACATAAACCTCACTTTATTCTGTCTCTCTGCATCTTCTAAGCCCTAGGAACTAGCTAATGCTGGCAAGGAAAAGGGTGCAATGGCAGCTTCAGTGAAAGAAGCCCAAGTCAAACAATTAAAAAAGTTGAAGCAGCAGATTAGAGAACTGCAATTGAGATCGAAGAGTCTGGAAATTGAGCTGTGCAGAAGAGAATGGAGTCACAGTGCTTGTAGAAGAGAGAAAGATGCTCTTACAAGAAAGTGAGTGACTTGGTTTATCTAGGTTCATAAGCTGTGAAGAAAAAACTTCAAAACATCATACTTACATTATGTGCTTACATTATTTATGTGAAAAGCTCACAGTAATTCGTGTGGTGCCAGTAAGCAGGTACCACACCTGGAGTACCATGTCCAGTTCTGATCTCCACAATGGGAAAAAAGCACAGATGGACTGGAGAGGGCAAAAAGATGATCAAAGGGGTGCAGAACCTGCCTTGGAAAGAAAGATTGAAGGATTTGGGTTTCTTCTTCCTGAAGAAGGCTCAGGGAGACCTCATTACAGTTTTCTGCTATGTAAGGGATGGCTAAAAAATGGGATGTAGGCCCTCTCTTTACAAGGAGCCGTGTAGAGAAGACAAGGGGCCACACATACAAGCTGCACTGGGAGAGATTTCATCTCAATGTAAAAACTACTTATTATTTTTTACAGCAAGAACAATAAATTACTGGAATGACTGCCCTGGGGTCATGATAGAGTCCACATCACTACAGGTTTTCAAGAAACGATTGGACAGGGTACTAGATAATCTCATCTAGGCTCCCTTTCCCATGAAAGGTTGGACCAGGTGAACATTAGATTTACAATTGACATAATCAAGTAACATCTCTTCAAGGTTTAATAAGAAAATGAGATTCATGTGGAAAAGTATCTGGGAACCTAGAGAGGGTGCAACACAACAGAACAACTTCTTTTGTAAGTAGCCTGGAAAGAGGCGTCTGCAAGTCTAAGGCAGTTGCTGGAAACTAAAGAATTGCTCAGGTGGCCTACATTTTGTGTCACTAGAGATGAATGATTTACAATATGGATTTGGCTCATGAAAAAGTCCCTCTGGGCTCTTCACTACAAAAAAGTCATTGAACAGTTTTTTATCCCAGATTGCATCACATGCTACTTGTCTTAAGCAAGTATAAACATGGGAGTGGGATTGTTCTTGTATGTAGACTTCAAGAAGAAATTGTAGCACCAAAAAGCAGGCCAAGATTCTCATCTGCTTGAGATTTCTAGGGCACCTGCCTCTAAAGAATTCCAAGTTCAATCAATGCGTAGACAGGAGGAGAAGTTGAGGGCATAGTTGGCTAGATTTCAGAAAGGGACAGAAGGGTAAAGAAGAATAATACTCCATCTAAAGCAACAGATATCACCGATCCTAAGAGTCTTCTGAACTCATCATAACTTTGGGTTTTAAAGGCTCAGCCATAAGACAATTAAACCTTCCTTGAAAGCCCATAAATTCTGAATATTTGTCTCATTCTGTGCACCTCCTAATCCTTTTCTTTCTATACCGCATTTTCAATGTATGTAAATGCAGCAACCTTTGAGTTTAGAAGTTTTACCCTGACAATCCAGTAGTTTTAATTCCTAGCTGTTTCATATCTTAATCTGCTATTATCAAAAAGGAAACATGCTGTGTCTGGAATTGCTGAGAGCAGCATTGGTGTTGAAGGGCAGTTTATGCTGCTTGAGCTGAGGTGACCTCCAAAACTGATTCTAAATACCTATGCAGAAGGACCCTTGGAGACTACCAAGCTCTAAGCAATTAAAATGCTTTTGTCCTGTAAAATACTTAGAGTGGAATAGAAAAAATTAGGTAATTTGTAAAATAGAACAAGGAAAGAAGATGAGGATAATAAACAAAGTTGAGATTAAACAAAAAAGCCCCAAACAAAATAAAACAAAACAAAAACCCCACAAAATATCCTTAGTATTTATTCTGCTGAAATCAATGGGTTTGGTCTGTGTATCACAGGTATAAGCAACAGCTGGCAGCTGAGCGAGAATGGATTCTGGAACAGAGTAAAATGCAAACAGAACTCAACTGCCAGCAGCTCTGTGAGAATGCTGAACATAATTGGTATCAGAAATCAGAAGATCGAACACAAAGCCTGTCTTCATCAACAGAGGAGGTGAGAATTTCAAATTCTCAAAGACTGTTTAAAAATCATCTGTTGCATAGAGAGCTATAGTGTTTTTCCACCATAGTGTTTCCTGGGGAAGTATGTCTTTGGTCTTCTTTCAAAAATCTGCAAAACACTAATTCTGTATTGTGCACAGCAGTTCATCACATATATTTGATGAGAGACCAGATTAATTTTCATGAACAATTTCTAATAGTGGCCTTTTCTCCCTTTTCATGAAATCAACTCATCTTGAGAGATGCCACTGCTTTTCTCTTGCCATTGTAGCAAAAGAAAAAGATCTCTCTTAGAGCAGCCCCAGGCTAAAAAGAATTTCAGACTACAGTACTGCTTGCATTCTGTCAAGGGAGCAGTATTAGTCCTGGAAAACTCCAAGTATTTTTGTATAAGAAAATAAAATTATTTTGTGTAGTGTACAAGCTTCTGTTTCTGAAAAATTAAATGCATGTTTATTTTTTAGAGACTATCACACAATGGGCTAACAGCTGTCAATGCCCAGTTGCCTAGTAAACTCATGGGTACAGAGGAGACACTTGTTTATGAAGTTCAGAATGCAGGCATTTATTCTAGTGTTATTTTATCATTGTCTTTCTAAAATGATTCATAGGCATCAAAAGCTACATCATAGGAACACATGTGAGAGATGAATCAGCATTGTCCATTTCACATAAAGAGCATGAGACAATGAAGCTAAATTATTTGTGAAGGAGGTTTCTGGCAGAGCCAAAAGGGATGTGCTTAAGTCCCTATGCTATGATTTAAAATACCTTTGATTTCCTTCTTTTTTCTTCTTTTTCTTTTTCCCTTTCCCTTTTACTCTCCCTTTCCCTTTCTCATCCCTTTGTCCTTAAGCTACTGACACCCTCTGATTTTCCTTCCTTCCCTCCCTCCTCGTTTGAAGCTGATCTACAGAAAACAGATTACAGGTTGCATGAAGTGAAGACTGTTCTTTCTGCTTTGACTGAGAAAGAACAGACAATACAAGCATCATTTAATTGCAGTATTTTACTTGAAGGGGAGAAACAGGTTAGACAACACTTAATGTAGACATTGGATGAATTCGTTCTGAGATAACAACTTTATGGGCCTTGTTTTCTCTGGACTTACTATAAGCAGTTCTTCTGTTTCATATGTTTCATTCAAAATGTAGACACATCTAGCCTGGAATACACATACGTAGATGTCACAGCCTTAATTATGGCTCTCATTTATTATTCATTGGCAAAAGGAGCAAGATGGATGTAGACAGTTGCTCCAAAACATGGCAACATACTGTACCATCATGGCATATCAGAATGGGAAGAATTAATTTCTGGAATGTTCCTGAGGTCTGTGTCTGTTGCAGTTCAGGGTAGATTTTAAAGCTGTGAAGTTAAAATTTTAAGTCAATGCTTCAAAATACTAATATGCCAGCTGTTTAAAATAATGCCTTGTATTTTAGTATTGCTATTTTTCCTTTCACTGCTACCTAATAAAATACATATATTTTAAAAATGAACTCAAAACTGCAAACGTAATGCTGGTTTGAAGCCATGCTGAAGGATAATGCATTATGAGTAGAAAACTGCCTTTTGTAAATGAATGAAGTAAAGAGTATGCTGCAGTGCACTCTACTGGGCAGCTGCAGGTGCTCAGCAGTGGGCAGTGCAGAGCGTGTTATCAGAGTTGCTAAGAAAAAGCAGTGTTAAGCAAGCCTCTTAAGTTTCTGAATGCAGAAAGTGGTGTATTCAGAAAGATGCTTCCTGAGGACAATTTTTATCGTAGACAAAAGTAGACTGCCAGCAAAAACTTGCTATGGAGCAAGTTGTTTTTCTAATTTCATTTCAAACTGTACTGATTTGCAAATTGATCACTAAGATACCAAGAGAAGCAGGGTTGGGCAGGGGTTTTTTCAGCTTTCACTGTTATCTCCCACCGTTGCTGGCAAGCCTTTGTTTTCTTTGTCACACTTTTCTTTCTGTTGTTAAAATACTCTGGTTTCTGCACTTCTGGCCTGTAGAATAAGCAGTACGCATCTCAGCGAAACCTTTTTGATCTCTGATTTATGGGAAGGCTCAATGTTTAAAAAAATAAATAAAATAACAACCAAAAAAAGTCTATTTTTCTGAACTAGAAATTTTTCCTGTAATTTTTCTATACAAAATGAAGTGTAGTAGTCCTTTCCAGCCTTTAATTAAGCAACAGAGATGTGAAACTCACCAGCCTGGAAAATCTGGCTTATAACTGATTTTTTAGTATGATTTAGGACGTGTCTGTCTAACTAGAGCATGCTGATAATACCATACAAGTACACAGATGTAGTAATGTGCGATTAGTATGTATTTCTCTCTGTATATTATTGTTCTGTTACTTGGTATGTTCTGTTATATCCCCACCTCTCACCGCAAATGGTTTGTTCCCCTCCCTTCTCCTCCCTTCTCGTTGGCTGGAGCCCCTATAAGAACCATAGGCCGGAAATGGGAAGGGCTCTTCCCTGGTTATCCCTGATAAGCGTGGACCCTCCACGAGGCCCGTTGCCTCTGGAGTGAATAAACTTGGAGAGCCGCCAGCACCTTCTTTGTCCTCCGTTTCCCTCAGCCATCCCCCGGGGAGTGCAGGGCACACTCACCCCTCGGCGAGCCCTGAAGAAGCCTCCTCCTCCCGGTGCCCGAGGCCGAAGCAGTGCCTGGGCTGAAGAAGGAGCGAGGCATGGACAGGGGGAAGGCTACACACAGATAAGAAGAGATCGCTTGCAGTAGTTATGTTTTATTGTATGGTGTTCTCTCTAGACACTTTTCCACTTACAAAAATCTGGAACAGTTGTATTTCTGGTTCAAACTGTGATGGTTTACGTGTATGTTGCAGGTTGAGATGAAGTCCTGGGCCCCAAAATTCAGACCACATCTGGGTGATGTATTGATACCTACTGGTGCCTTTCCCCTTCTCACCTTAACAGCCTCGGAGAGATTGTAAAAACAGAGTAGAGACTATGCTCATCTTCTACATACCCCGTACTGTTAGGGCAGAAAGGGCCACGGGAGAAAGAAACTGTAGGGCAGCTGTTGCCTTTACAAAGGGAAATTAAATTTGAAGGCCATTAGCATTCCAGATCACACTTTCAGATCACACTCAGACTTGTGACTGGGGAAATAAGGGGATTGAGGGAATTGGGGAGAAGATGGAAATGGAGTAGTGTTTGAGGCTGTGCAAGGCATAAATGTTGAGACTGAGGTAATTTAATTTGCTCACTGCTGTCTTACATGCTGTGCCTCATGGATTGCCATGCCCTCTGAAGAGGCAGAACTGCTGTTTGGGGTTATTTGTCACATTTGGTTTTCCTTTTTTTTCTGTCCCCAAAAGCTGCAAATTTGGAAATTGAGGAGGCACGTAAGAGGAAGGAAGCATTTTGGTATTTTTTCCTTTTTTCTAAACATGTGTTGCTGACTATTGTCAGAAATTGGATTCTGGAGCTAGCAACCTTTGATAAAACAGACTAAAGCAGTTCTTCTAGTTTGTGATCTAGAAGATTTCACATTTTTGCCCTGATTAGGCCATCACTTCATTCACACAGGGCTACATTTCTAAACCAAATCTCTAAGCTAATCTTTAAGGCTGCATGCAGCCCATGAAATAAAAACTTAACAAAAATTTAAGAAATAGAATGATTCTGGGATGTATTACTTTATAACCAAGCTGCTCATATTTTACTAATATAAATAAGGTCTTTTACAGTAGAAAGCAAGTTTGGCAATCTGGATTTTGTCCGTTTGTTCAGTTCTGGAAGTCTGTAAGAATGATATTTGCTCATCAATTCAGACTTCCACCAAGTATATTAACAAAAAGCAGACCTTATGAAAGTAGAGCTTCGATCGTTTATCTGACAAATGTTTGGTTTTTTACAATGCTTGTTGTTAGCTTATCTAACTAGTGTGCAAAGGAAAGACATTGCTACTTATTTTAAATTGAAATGCATGGAGATTTTCTAGATATTGTCCATTGTCCAGATTATCTAGGTGTGGTTCATACACTCCTTCCTCTTTTTCAGCAAAAGACTGTGAATGAATGATCTCCAATGACACTTTCAAGAGTTTGACAGAAAACAAACTCAGAAAGGGGAATGCTGGTGAGCCAGTAAGTTAAGGAGATGGGTGCATGGAAGGGACAGAGATAGCACACTTAGAGAACAACAGTGACAAAACAGAGCCACCTCTGTGGCCATGTCCTTTCCATCTGTGCCTCCTCCTATGATGTTCTCAGCATAGCACTTTTTTGCCTGGCAAATCCTCAATAGCCAGATCTATTTATTTTCCTTTTATGTTTTTTTCCTCCCACCTGCGTTCATGGGTTGAAAGTATCAGGATCTGTGTGTGTGGTGGTGTGGAAAGAATATGTGTTGCTTATTAATGAAGGGTTGTTATTGTGTTGGACTTCTATTTTCCAGATATTTCAGTATGATGGTAGAAGTTCTCTGTGCAAAGATATTCCTGCCTTGGAAATAAAAAAGCTGCAGGAGCAGAATGCCAGCCTTCGGGCTGCTATTGCCCAAATGAGGAAAGAAATGGAGAGTCTTGATGAGCAGACGTTGTCCTCTCTTCCTGGAACAGGAAACAGACAGCTTGCAGAGCAAGGTGACAACTCTTGTGAAGGAACTTTAAATTCAGTAAGGAAGTGTAGCAGTCACAGTCGCAGCCTATGAGGGCTACCATGGGTGTGTAAAAGTCATTGCCATGGGTTTCTGAAGACTGCACAATACACAAGCTCACAGTGGTCTGAGATCCTTTATTACAAATTACTACAAAACTATTATTAGTAAAAACAAATACACACACACACAATAAGTTCTTATGAAATTACCACTAGAAAAGCAAATGTGTATGTATATTGCAAGAGTAAAGCAAATAGATGCATATTAAAAATTATGACAGAATTCCTGCTAGTGAAGCAAGTATACAGAATTGCAGAATGGTTTGAGAGGGAAGAGACCTTTAAAGATCTCCTAGTCCAAACCCCCCTGCCATAGGGGTTTACAGCATCTCTATGAAGTGGTGCACAAAGGAAGGCTCGGGGGGGATCTTACCATGCTCTACAACTATCTGTTGTCATGAGGGGGGGGACAGTCTCTTCTATCAGGTAGTAGGCAACAGGACAAGAGAAATGGCCTCAAATTATGCCAGTGCAGGTTTAGATTGGATATTAGGAACAGTTTATTTTTGGAAAGAGTTATTGAAGCATTGGTGCAGGCTGCCTAGAAAAGTGTTTGAGTCACCATGTTTTGAGGTATTTCAAAGATGTGTAGATGTGGCACTTGAGGACATGATTTAGGGGTGAACTTAGCAGTGTTAAGTTAATGGTTTGACTTGATGATCTTAGAGGTCTTTTCCAAACTAAATGATGCTCTGATTCTATATCTAGACATGTATATTCATGAGACAACGTTCTAAAGCAGTTCTAAACCTCAAACTCTCTATAAATACATATACATTCAGATTATACTACTCTTTTAGGTTCATTGAGCACAAACAAAATTTCAGCTGGAACGACTTTGAGCAACATCGAAGCCAGATCAGCTAAGTTGGATTGTATAATAAACCCAGACAAACAAAAGGTATGAAGAGATTTAAACTACCTAAAATATCTCTATTTGTGTGCATGTGTGTAATTAAATATGTAGCATATAATTTCTTTTAATAAATATTATAAATTAATATATGCTTATGTAGTCAATTAGATAAGAGCCAGCAGAGATTCTTTTCAGCCAAACTTGTGCTCATTCTTTCTAGGCAATAAATTTTGACTTGTCATCCCCTGGCATAAGTCACTCCTGATCTTTCAAGCCCATCTTCTTTTTTTTTTCCCCCTTGCAAATGCTTAAGCTACCGTGTATCACCTCCTCAAATTTTCTACTGTAAATCCGTATTTCGGCTTTTTTTTTTTTAAATACCAAATGCGACTCAGTGTGACCAGGGTAAAGCACCAAGGCCCCAGTGCTCTCTGGCAGCACTCACCGCCCAGGAAGGAAAATCCCGCTGGCTCTAGAAGCCTGTTTTGCTCAGTTCAAGGGTTTACAAATGTCAGTTCCACTGTGCTATTTTAAAAAGTAGGAAAAACATCAGCATTAAAGTGTGACAATGGCATCTTTTGGAAAAAATAATAATGGAATTGAAAACTGGGAAAAATATCTAATGTTTGGTAAGGAGTAAGTCACTGTATGTTCTCCTCTTCCTGTCTCCCAGCAATTTCATGGTGTAGTAAACAGAGTCTGAAGACAGTTTAAAATACAATTCAAAAGTAAGTGTTTTCTGATTGACAAGTCATCTGTAAAATCTACCAATATCTGTTTCATGCTTTAATCTTTCTGTTAAGACTCACCAGTAACTATATAAGTTCAAGAAAATTGAAATAATAGCTGAGTAATAAATAAGCATGAGAGGTCCTGATTATGTTAAAAGCTAAGAGCTTTAAAAACTGAAACAATATCAATGTTTCAATAAAACTTTGGAGCCTCGTGTGAAAACATACACAACTCACCAGGCACAGATCATGTTTTATCTTAGTTTTTATCTCTTTGCTGAATATAGAAGGGGATTTGTTTGTTCATGCTGTCAAATTATATTTAGAAAATCATTGTATGCCAGTATAGACAGCTCAGATTTATTTTTTTCTCTTTGGTTTGGCCACTTCCAGAACTAGGTAAAAACTGAATTTTATACTGACTGTTCTTTTTTTGTTGCAGAAAATGTTTTACAAACTGCTATCCAAGATGAATTCTCATTTTCTTTGTGTTTCTTTAAGTGGAGATAGAGCCTTAAATGAAAACTAGAGAATGATTTTGGCCTTGGAGACCGTAACATAGGAAATTCTCTGTTCCAGAGGTTAATCCTTCTCTTCGTTATGCTAAACTATAATTGAATGCTCATGGCTGGATATGAGAACAGGAACAGTTTTCAGGCAGTGATGTGCACCTTCAGCATGAAATGCTGAATTACTTGTACTTAGTATGTATAGACATGTAGTAAATAGCAGATGTGCAGGTCAAAACTTCAAGTGAATAAAATGCTGGAAATGTAGTTAATGCTGTCTTCACTGAAATTAAATTACTGTTTCCTGGCTATTTCTGCTGTCTGCTGTATTTTTTTCTTTGTTAGTGCAGAATAAGCCTTCTTAGATATAGACTGGGAGCTGGAAGTCCAGAAAATAGCTTAAAAATAATGAGCAAAACTTCATTAGAATTTCTTACTGAATTTTAGAAGTACTTATCATTAACATTCTTCTACACAGTTTCTTTGCTGCTTATGCTTATTAATTGCATGCTAAGGAGGTACTTACAAGCAAAAATATTTCTACCTTGGAGAGTTAAGAATCTGTTGAGGAATAATGGTAACTAAACGTGGATTTGCAGATGTGAAGTAAAGAGAACCATAGCAATAGTTTTCTTTTTTCCATTTAATGTAACAGAGGTTCTGTGACAATAATCTAGAAATTATAGACTCCAGAGGTAAAGCAGAAGAGGAAAGTTTATTATGGAAACTAGTAAAATAGGCATGTAAACTTCAGTGTGTGTTTATGTCTTTCTTTTGTGTCAGCTCTGAGGAGAGTTTTTTTTCTCCCACTCTTTTTAGCACCCATATTTTTAGTATTTTCTCTCTTTTGTACTGTAGAGTTTTGCTCTGGGCGCAGATCTAGTGTCGGAGTCCAGGATATCGAGACTGCACCTTGGATTGCCCTGGAGGGTCTGGGACCCTTACAGAGAACCCAGCAGGATACAGTTTTTGCTCTGTGTCCCGGGGAAAAGCATCCAACATTGATGGAAGAAGCAAGAGCAGCAGAAAAATAATTTGGCTTATGGTTTGGTTTGTTATAGAGGTAAAGCTTATAGTTTTAGGTTTTGTAGTATAGATATAAAAGAAGACAACATGGAGGATTTTGGGTGTTGCCCTGAGTTCTTCTTCATCTTCTTCTTGCTTCTTGCACTGCAGTAGAGCTGGCATTTAGAGATTGGTAGAATAGGTTTGAGGTAGAGAAGACGTGTTAGTAATAAGTTAGGATTATTGGTACCAAATTGTAAACATAATACGTATTATCATATCATTGGTCATTAGTGTCCTTAAAAACTTAGATGCAGTCGCCATTTCGGCACTTCTGAGGCACTTCTTCTAAGGCATTCCACATCCTACTCCCTTCTCGCTTTGTGCTTCCAAGGCATTCCAGCACTTGTAAGGCAGCACACACTTTGGTGTGTTAAACCCAGGTTAGGGTGACATGCTAAAGTTGTGATAAAGCTTAATAAACAGCAAGAAAAACTGAGAAGCTGCGAGTTTTGTTCCTTTATCTGGTACTGGACTTTGATAACAAGAAGCAATTACTACGGGCATTTTTACAAGAACATGATAATCTAAAGGCAAAAAGATTTCTGAGTTCCACTCCTAACTCTACAGCTTACAGTCTGTTACTTGAAAAGAAATCTTCTGTGTAATACTGTTAAATGTTTTTCTGAAAAGTTTAGGAAAAATAGTAGTAGAAAATGGTATTCCTTGCCCCAGTCATGTGATGTGCTTTTGTCTTTTGGTCTGATAAAGGTGATACAGTGTGATAACCAGTAGGGCTGTAATTGGCCTCTTTATGTTAAGCCTTATATGTTACTTTCACTGTTCATATGATGAAGGGGAAATTAATAATTTGTGGCTACTTTTATTTATCAATTTTGTATAAATTGCTATATGTGTCTTCCTTTTTTCTTTTACTTTGCTGTCTTTCTTAGTATTTTTAGACTGGAGTCCTGCACAAACTTCTCTACCTTTCTCCCCCATAGAGTTTGTAGACCTGTGTGCTTTCCATGTACATTCTCAAGAGCCTTCCCTTTTATGGTAAAACTCTCAGCAGAAATAAGAGAATGGGAGTTGCATGGCACACTAAGACAATGGTGATTGGTTTTCTTGTCAGTATGGAAAATAGCTTTCAATGTGTACTTCTTGAATTGTAGTGTTCCGGGTGATTTATTTGGAAGCTGATTGGGATTGCACAGTTAGTGCAGTAGACTTCTAACTAGTTTACATATAGCAGAGTAAACATACAGATGAGCAAGAGTTTTGTAAAACAATTTAATGCATGTGATATATTTAGATACTTGTGGCTATGTGTGAAATTTAAAATGTCTATAGGGAGATGATTTGTTCAGTGAATGATAAATATTTAAATGGCTATTAAAATGTGTCCTTTGTCAGGGCTGAAAGAGGAAAGTATATAGCTCTTGAAAAATAAGGATGTGATCTTTTGGGTAAATACTTTATCATTATGTACACGTGCAGGTGAACTCAGGTTTCCAGAGACAAAATTAATTGTAGAATCTTTACTTTTCACTCTGCAGCCTTTCTCTTTAAAACAATGTTTGAAGTCATATCTACCCTTTGTGTGTGTGCGTACACGATGATTAAACAAAGAAGGGTTTGTGATAGATTGCTATTTACTAGAAAGTGGATTTTTTCCACATTTTATCCAAAAGTTAACTGGTCTTTAGTTTACAGTTATATGCTGTTTATCCTGTGTCTGTTATTTCATACTCACAGTTAACAATACTTGTGGGAATGTCTCAGGCTGTTCTAGTGTTTTGCTCCAGTTTACTTCATTCTATATTGCTAGCAAAATCTTTTTTAGGAAATGCACCCTAAAAAATGGGCTGTAGACTTCAATTTTATACTTCAACTGGATTCTGATGAGTGTTTGTATAAATCTCTGAACCTGCAGACCACACTCTCAAAATATTAATTATAAGCACTATATGTTTTATTCAGGGACTAGAACCCAAAGTTCTCAGAGAAAACATAGAAGATCTTGGACAACAGTTACCTGATGTAGGTGTTGATCTTCAATATGGTGTCAGACATACTCTACAGGGAATGCAAAATCAACTGAAGGAAGCAGCAAGAAAAATCTCAATTCTGTGCCAAGAGAAGCACCAGTTAATGGAAATGGGAAACAGACTCAGGGCAGAACTTGGAATGGTGTTAAAGGAAGGTAAATTTATTCTACAGAAGAGTACTAACTTTACACATTTAGAATAAAATCTGGGAATCTGTTCATCCTTTGAGCTGCAGAGAGCTAGGCTTTAATGTGAAAAAAAAATGCTGGACCTGACTGATCCTTGATCTGCGTAGTTTGTGTGAGACTGTGGTACCAATTGTTGCAAGTAAGATTATCCTGTGATAAGAGATGCTAATATAAAACTAATAATTAGAGTCTATATATAGTAACCTTTGTTGATTAACATCTAAGATGAAGGACTCCTTGGTGCCTAGATGTCAGTGTGGGAACTGGAACTTGAACTCAGACTTTGTTTATCAGCAGAAAAGAGGTAGTTTATCTCTTGGAATAAAAACTAATGCTTTAGGAAAGTGGAAGAGAAAGTAGAATAAGGTTACTGTAAACTTGAATTAAAAGTATATATAATGTAAGAAGATTTCACTGTGGATATTTAAGTTCTGTGCACAGTTTCTTTGGCAATGAAGCGAGAGAAAAAAAACACAAGGCTTATTTCTGCATAGCATTGAAACCATCTGCAGCGAGAAGGCCTGTGTTCTGTGGTTCATTTCTGTACACTGTAAATACTTGCTGAGAATGTAATATTGATGACAAAATAACAACAAATAATGCCTTCCTCAGTATTTTCTCTCCTTTATAGGACTTTGGCATCCCGTTAGCTCTAAATGCTGCACAGTTTGTATTGCCTCTGGCAGTCTGCTTCCAAGAGAACTTGTCAAAAGAACACAGTGTCAGCTATCAGCTCTAAAGCATCTACAGCACAGACTCACAATACAGGTAATTATATACTGTCTGAAATTTATTGATAATAACCCATTAAGCCAGTTCTAATTCCCTGAATGTAACTTTACTTAAAATCTTGCATTTAAATTACTCTTACTGACTTTCTTCCAAATATAGATTTGAGCTATTTCAGAAAATCATAGAATATCCAGAGCTGGAAGGGACTCATGAGGATCTTTGAATCTTGATGCCAGACACGACAACCTAGAAGTAAACTGTGTATCAAAGGGCATTGTCCCAAATGCTTCTCAAACACAGACAGGCTTGGGACCATGACCACTCCCTGGGGAGGTTGTTCCACTGCTTGACCACCCTTTCAGGGAAGATCTTCTTCCTAATATCCAGTCTGAATTTCCCCTGATGGAGCTTCAGGCCATTCCCCCGCATCGTATCACTGGACATGGAAAAGAAGAGATCAGCACCTCCTACTCTGCTCCCTATCATGAGGAAGTTACAGGCAGCAATGAGGTCATCCTTCAGTCTCCTCTTTTTTGAACAAGCTTGTATCCTCAGCCACTCCTCATAAATCTAGCCCTCTGGCTCTTTCACCATCTTTGTTGCCCTCCTGTGGACACATTCTGCTTCTCCTGTTGTGGAGCCCAAAGCTGCACACAGTACTAGAGATGAGGCCACGCCAGTGCTGAGCATAGTGGGACAGTCACTCCTGGCTGTTCAGATGTGCTGTGCTTAGTGCACCAAGGACACAGTTGGCACTTTGGCCACCAGGACACACTGTTGACTCATGCTGAGCTTGCCAACAACCTAAACCCCCAGATCCCTTTCTTCAGGGCTGCACTCTTGTCTCCCAGTGGATACAGACATCCAGTGTTACACAGTCCTAGGTGCAGAATCTGGCATTTTTGCTCATGTTAAATTTCATGCAGTTAGTGATTTCCAAGCATTCCAGTCTATCAAGACCTCTCTGTAAGGTCTCTTTACCCTCAAGGGAATCAACAAGTCATCCCTATTTTAGTGTCAACAGCAAACTTTGTATGGACTCAACTCATGTGTCCAAGTCATTGATAAAAAGAGTGAAAAGAAATTGCCTTAAAATTGAGCCCTGGGAAACATCACTAGTGACTGGCCGCCAGCCAGATGTTTCCCTGTGCTTAAAGGGTTTGCCCAGATGCCTATAGGTTTTGGGACTACAAAAGTAATATTTTTAAACATGCTCTTTAACCAAAGTATTTCAGAAACACTTGTTGCAGCAATAAATGCAATCCTAAATTAGGAGTTTCATAAAGCTTAGTTTTAAGTAAGTGAAAAAAGCCCATTTGAAGTATTTGCAGTATGTTCTAAGATAAATTTTAAAATTATTAATCAGTGAGCATATTTCCAAATAATCACTGTGGTGGGATTTTGAAGCACCCATGTCGAAATTACCGTATTAACACCTTTTCCATATATGAAAGCAGGATATATAGTTAACCTGTCTCTTATCTTTTGTAATTAAAATACAAGTTTTAATAGTTAAATTGCAGCTTTCATCAGAGAGACAAATGTATAAATCTTGGCTCCCCTAGTAGTTAGTAGCAGACCTCCCAGTAACTTCCATAGTCAAGATTTCACTATGTACTTAGTTGATCAGCAGATTTGTTCCTGTGAGGATTGAGTCAGAGCAGCTGATTGTTGTTGTTATTTTTAGGGCAGTAAACAATGTTTTTTCAGAAAGGGTGAGGTTGTTGCTCTGAGGTATAAAACTCCAGTAGAATTATTAACCAAGTTCAGTTGGGGAAATACTTCCTCTGGGAACCACTCTGGGCAAGTTGTTCCAGTGTTTGGTCACCCTCCCAATAAAGAAGGTTGGTATTTGGTTGGGATTTTTTTCCCCTCACACTTCAACAGACTGTCTTGTACTTCACTTTCTGCCCATTGCCTCACTCTTCTGCTGTATAGCACTAAGAGGAGTCTGACTCAGTCATCTTCATCTCCTCCCACCATCCTCATCAGATGCTTATACATGTTGGAAAGACCACTTCTGACCCACCTCTTCTGGAGGCCAGCAAGGCCAGCTGCCCCAACCTCTCTTTCTATGTCAGATGTTCCAATTTGCTGATCATCTGTGTGGCTGTTTGCTGGTTGTGGCTGTTGCTGTATGTCCATGTCTTTCTTGCCCTGGGGAGTCCAAAAGTGGACACAGTGCTCTAAACGTGGTTTCACCAGTGCTTGCTGGAGGGAAATAATCACCTCCCTTGACCTGCTGGCAGTGCTTTTTTTGGTGCAGTGTTTGCTGAAGGCCTCACAAACACACTCCTGCCTCCTGTTCAACTTGTAGTCCACCAAGTTTCTTGTTTCTTTTCTGTTGAGCTGCCTTCCAAACAGTCAGTTTCCAGCATATTAGATTGAAACTGCAATCTCCTCTGCCTTTGGGGTTCAAAATCAGCTGAATTTAAGCTAATGTCCTCCTGTTAATTTTTAGTTCTTCCTTTGTGTATTCTTACTTGTCTTAACTGAAATCAAGAAAAGGTTTGAGAGCCTTTTTGTGGATTACTAAAGTTCAGCCAAGAATATGTAAAAGATTGAAGTTAAATGTTTCCCTTTTTACATACTAAGATCTCTATTATTATCTCCAGATAATATGAAACTACACAGGAGATAATCCTATCATGTCAGAATCCACTAAGAAATCACAACTTTTAGTCATGTACTTGAAAATTTTACCATCTGGATACATTCTAAAAATGTCTTAAACATTTTTACACCTAGACACATTCTAAAAAGATAAGATGGAATAACCACACATTCATGTTGAGCATGTCATCTTGTGGGGGTTTGAGCTTGAAATTATCACTAATTCTTCAGATGTTATGTGGTTGGCCTAGGTGTATTACAAAGTATATGAACCATCTGGCCAGACAGTTTGAATGACAAAGGTGAGTTTCTTAAGAGTGAGCCAGTGGAAGTAAATTCTAATTAATATTTTATTTTTCTTACAGTTAAGAATTACGCTAAAGAAAAAAAAAGAAAACAAAGCATATTAACCTCTGTAGTTGCTTGGAATCATTGCTACAAGTTACGTAATTTGGTTATGCTGAAAATAGATATTTTTTTTCCTGTGAAGTAAAACAGCACTGCAGATGGTACCCATGAGGGATACTAGCTGGACGAATTACAAAAACTTCTGGCTTAGTAGATCTAAGAAAATACTGTAAAAGTTTGAAGTGCAAAGATCAAAGAAAATACTGTAAAAGTTTGAAGTGCAAAGATCATCCAGCAATTAAATTTGACAACAAGAACTGAAAGGGTCAAGTTCAGTGTTCTGCTATCAGGTCTTTAGGCAGATGGTTAGGGCAGCTTCTGCACAGGACTGCAATTCTCCTGGATAAAGAACAGTAGTAAAGCCAAGTAGCACTTATTTGGAGGGCTCAAGCATTTGAGTATGAAAGGAAAAGGCTGTCCAAGCATCCTAAGTATGCAGCAGTATTTCAGCCAGAAAAGGCATATTATTTGGGGAAGAAAATGAGTATGTATGTTTCTTGGCTAAGGTGAATGTGTCAGGTTTAATCTATGGAAACATTTTGGACTATGTTATAAGGGAACCTGGAAGGGAAGAACTCTGCATTTGGACATCCTGTCCCAGGTGCTTGCATTTCTCTTAGAGCAGAAAGTGTCCAACAGGAAGGGCTCCCTTGTCTGGGAGAGAAAGGTTACCTGAAGTCCAAAAGGCTGTGCTGTTAAGAGTCAATTAGAACCAAAGTTAAACAGATTGCTTGAGTGAAAATAAATCCCTGTTCTTCTTTACTGCCCATTAGTCAATGAAGAAGTTTTAAAGGTTGCAGTGTGAGCAAACATTGTAAACCATCCATCTGACAGTGATAAACCGAGAATGCCATCTGCTGTATCTTTCCAGAGCTAACAGAGACTTACTCTTCCCCAGATATAGCAGATAGTTTTAGACAACAGAAATTGAGAACTCTAACAAGTCAGCCAGGTAGGTGCAGTGTGAGCTGGAGAATCTGGTATATTTTACCAAATTTATCTAATCAAGTTCTTTTGATAGTGAGGGCATCAAAAATAGGATTTAGGACATACCATAGTGAAAGCCATCTGGGTTCTGAGCTGGGAAGATTCAATTATTTGAGCTCTGTGAGAACACATCTGGGAATGCAGCACTGTTTTTCAATTCTTCATTGACAGTCTGAGGGCCTGATCAAGAGCTGTCACAGCAGCACTGCCACAAGAAGTATTAGCATCTTGTTGTATGTGTGAGGATGGTCCTCAGAAAAGAATTGATATCAAACAAATAGCCTCAATGACATATCAGGGACACAACTTGTGGGAGAGTGGTACAGGCTACTTCTGGAGCAGGAAATCTTTAACTTCTTTTAAAACTCCCAGGTGAAAAGTTCAAGTCTGATCTTCAGTAACAGTCCTGAGCATATGATTCTGATCTCCCTCTGTGAGAGAAGAAGGGAATAGATGAGGCAGCTGTTACAGTGTGTAGAATGCCTGCAATGTGGCCTGCCAACAGGAGAACGTACTGTGGAATGCCTCAGCAGGCTTGTGGATGTATCATTTGTTCAGAATGCTTGTGAACATCTTATTAACTTAAACTCACACGCTTGGCATCCTTTATTTACTTGAACTTTCAGTTCACTGTTTCAGAAAGAGTGACCTGTTTCTTAAACTCTTTAACACTGGAAATAATTCTTACAAAGGAAACTAGGGTCCAGCAAAGCATTTGAGTAGACCTCTTGTAACCTGCTCATTTCATCTGTGCACTGCTGAGACTGAGGTCTGGAAAAAACTAGCTAAATGCTTATACAAGAGAGATCTAAAGGGGTTTTCCAGATCTGGGCAAAATTCCCACCATTCAGAACCACAATTTTTATGATTTTTTTTTTTTCTTACTCACCTCTTTAATTTTTCTTTCTTTCACAGCTCATCTTAGAACTTATCTGACTCTTAAATTAAGACCAATGAATATTCATTACCCATCCATCCCAGTCTCACCTTGCCTTATTTTCAATGAGCTAGATACTGTGTTTGTGCTTTTCTACACAGCTCTTGTCTCCTGTGTTCTGTTAAAAATCATTAAAGATCATTCTTGTTTTCTTAAGAATAAATAATTTTAAATATACAGTAGTAGGCCCATGGTACTTGGAGTGGTAGCATTTGACTATGAGTTTCCAGATGGTGTGCTAAACTCTGGGAGTAGTAGTTCAACCTCTTCAGCTTGGAGATTGTGGTTGAAGTGGCTGTCACTGAGGATCTTTCCACCTCTTGAACCTTTGAAAGCATCATTTTTCCAGACTAGAAACCATAGCCTTTCTCATATCCAAGCTGTTCAGTACTCTCGTTCCAGGCTGCTACCAGAACATACCTGCTGAGGCTTCAGCTCCTGCACTGAAGCTGAGCTCCAGGCTGACCTTCCAAAGACTGCTGTTATTCTAATTTGGGTGTTTTTGTAGGTGATCATTCTTACTAGCCAGGCTACATTTGCTCAAAATCATCATCCATAGCAAAACCAAGAGAATTTATTACTGTCATAGCTATAGGCATTTCACTGTCAGTTTGTTTCTTTAGTCTTAAATATATAGCAAAAGACTTAGATGTTTATTTTCATCTCCTTTGACTGGGCTGAGGCACTTTGCTTTTCATCAAACCTTACTTTAATTGCTACATGTTGAAGGTTGGTGAAACTCTGTGGGGTAAATTAGGCTTTTTTAGTTGCTGACAAATTACTTTTCCATAGCTGCTTTATTTTTATTGGGGTTTTTATGGGGTTTTTTTGAGTTTTTCTTCTGTAATTTAATCATGGAAAAAGACAAAAAGTGAAGAATGACCCTGACAATATAAACCTGAGTAACAAACAGAGTGATAATAACAGCACCAGGAAATGTAGATTTTGAACAGATTTAATGCAAGGTTTATTAGGAGGGTAGTTTGGCCCTGTTGATCTGAAGGGAACACAATTTTGTTCAAAATTTTGTTTTAAATCCAGCAGTGTAACAGCAAACTGAGCTATAAATGTATTATTTTTAGAGACCATGCGTTATATGTGTAAATGTAATATTTCGTATTAGAAGCTGCAGTATGCAAGGCAACAATATCCCTCGAGGTTCTCCTCTCTAGTTGCCCGCCCTGGCTTGAAGGAAGAAGAAGCTCCAAGCAGCTGTGGGGAAGAAACAGAATTACCATCTGCTGAGGTACAGTACAGTTTTATCATCAATGTAATCACCTTCAGCTGGATTTTTCAGTTGGAGATGCTCAATGTTTCCTGGAAGACTTAAAAATCTATGTTTTTTTTAAATTATGCATTGTTTCTGTACAAAATAGTGTTTGTTAACACTAAATAAACTAGGGTTTCTCAATCACTGTTGTAATGTTGTAATTAATCTTGTACAACCTTTCAAAATTAAAAATGAGTTTTCTTTTGTCTTGCCTCTTGCTGAAACCTTCTATCTTTCCAAGTCCAAGATGCCACTATGAAATGTAACCAATTTTCGTATGTCTTTGATGTGAAAAGTACATAAGATTGTCTTTGAATATGAACAGGTTCAGCTGGATTTCTCTAATGAAAATCATGAACCAGAGCAACAAACGGCAGATACATCCTCAAAGATTGTTCAAAGTCAGCTGCTCAGGCAGAGTCCTGGTCAAGTCCAGCAGGTCCAGCTTTCTTCATCTAGAGCACCTAATTTCTGCCAAGGTGTTTGGCAAACTTTAGAAATGGGATCAAGCCTTTCTATTCTTAGTCCTCGCAAGAACAGCAACCAAGGTAAGCCAGCTTTGTCAAGTAGTCACAGTATTTGACTCTTCTAGAAGAGCAGAAGTACAGTAGTGGATTCTGTCCCCTTCCACTAATCCTTTTACATGACTGCTGCTGTTGTTACAGTACTATCATCAGAATCTGAATGAGTTACTTGAAGGGAGTTTCTCTGTTGCAAGCAGAAGTAAGAATTAAGAGGAATGTCTATATAGCTCTTTGGTTTTAATGCCATTGTTGCAAATACTTCTCCGCTTTTATTTAGTACTCCCGGAAAATGCAAATTTTGTTTGATACAGTCTAAAACTTAGCTGGGGCAGATACAAAAGTGTCTATTAGAGAACTGCACACTTTATGTGTTGCCAAGTAACTGTTAGACCAAATTGTAATTAGGTAAATCCTTGCTGAATTGTGATTTTTTTGTGGCAGGTTAATTGCTTCAATACTGCTTAATGTGCTGAGACCTAAAAGCCAAAAGTGACAACACGGGCATAATGTGGTATATGCTGTGGGCACACAGTGAACTAGGTACTGCTATTCACTAGAATTTTATAGTCCAGTGCAACAGGTTGGAACAGAAAGAAAGAAACCAGACACAAATTCTTATGTCAGAGAGTGTTCAGACCTTATATGTGAGACAGTGTCAGGATTGGGATGAGAGAAGGTAAAACCTGGGTTATAACTGAACATTAATCAGTGTTACAATTCTACAAAAAGCACCACATATCCTTGGAAATTTTAGAAAAGCACCATTAGTAAGATGTGTGCAGGAAAGTGTAGCCTCTTAACAGGCAAATTGTAAAGGAACTTTTTAATGGTAGCTATTATGTGTATCACAAATTAATGTTACATCTCCTGAAGAGTTGGCCTGTTCATGGAGTAATCCTGCATTGGCAAAACTTCGGGAAATTGTTTTAACACTTACTCTGGATAGGACAAAAAGCAATGGACTTACAATATTGGAAAAACTTCAGGGATGGCTCGTAGCGGGATGGCTAATAGTGGAGTATGTTCCCTAGAGGGATTGTAGACTCTTCTTTATTAAAGGTCTTTGTAAATAGACAAACATTTCTCCAGAATGTTCCAAGTAAAGGTGTTTTTTGTTTTTAGTTTTTAATAAGAGGTGTAGCACTCAGTAAGTTATTTCTTATGGTGCTGTCGGGCTTATGTGAGTTGCTTGGGATTTTTGCTTTGATATTACTGTTATTTTTATTATCATCATTATTCCTGAGATCTGACAGCATCTCTGTAGTAATATGGCAGCCATTTAGCCTTTTCAAATGAAATGGCAATGACCTGTTACCATTACGTAGATACTCGTATGCCCTTAACCACATTTCAGACTGCAGGAATAAGAATGTAACCAGTGGGTTAAGGGAAATTATTCGTTCCCTTCTATTTGGTACTTTTGAGGCCACATCTGGAGATTCTGTCCAGCTTTGGACCCTCTGGTACAAAAGATTGACAAACCGGAGTCCAGTGGAGAGCCACTGAATGGCTGGGGCACAGGACATTGCACAAGGAGAGGTTGAGAGAGCTGTGTTGTTCAGTGTGAAAAAGAGTCAGTGAGTGGTCTGATTGCTGCTTTTTAAGTGCCCAGAAAGGGATTTTGGAGAAGACAGAAAAAAACTCTTAAAGGTTCACAGTGAAAAGAGGGAAAGGACACAAGTTGTGTCAAGATACCTTCTGAGCAGGGAGTGATAAGCACTGTGATAAGCATTTCACCCAGTGGTCCTTTTCAGCCTATGTTACATCTGTGTTTAAATCAGAGTGTGGATGCAATGAACCATCTTTAGGAGCACACAAAAGAAAATTTAAAAGGGCTTTCAAAATGAGGAGTGGATTATAAGTGTATTTATTCACAACAGCAGTGCATTGCAGGAACAAAGTAATGTGCATTGACAGTCCTGTAGGTCTGGAATGGACATAGTGCTGACAGTCATGATTCATATGCTTTTTTTGAAGTTTGGACTGAAATAGGAAGAGTAATTCAGGTCAGGCCTATATTGACAAGATAAGCAAAAGGATATCTTTGAAACATTGCTGATAGTGCCATGCAGTTTCGTGCTGTTGTTTGTGTGGTGCAACAGCTCTGGCAGACTTACAAGGACATCAATTTCTTAATGCCTAGAAATTTCCAGCCACTGTTGCAAAACTTAATGTAGATTTTTGGGGATCTAGAGAATAGCAAAAGGGAAAGATGATATGCCAACATGAAACAAGTGAAACATCAATAAGGGCTGATATTTTCCTGAGAACAGTTTTTAATTTTACCTCTGCATTCAGATTTATCCAAAGAACAGCAAAGTGGAACTTCTTACTCAAACATGCAGGCCCTGAAATACTGCATTGCAAGAATACAATTTTTAAACAGTCTTTTTTGTTGCCTAATTTTCTCCTCCAGGAAACCAACCAAAAAGTGTCCTTAATTCCACTAGACTGAATTCTGCATTTTGGAAAACAAGATTGTGAAAGCAAAAGATTTCTTTTTTAGAAGAACATCCCATTAGAAGCAAAATATACAAAACTTTCAAGGAGTTCTGCTTCTGGTTTTTAGCAGAGGCTTGCATATTCTTCATGCCTGAGCTATGGAAAATTAATGCAGTCTTTCATGTTTAATACACTCACTTGAATTTAATACATTCATCAAACGCATGGTTACAATGGATACTGTCATTAAGACAGTGACTTGGACTGGGCTTTCAGGTATAAGTGACACACACAGAGACTTGGAAGCTCAGTAACAAAAAATTATTTGCAACAAAGCAAGCAAGTTAGTTTGCTTATTCAAATTTTTTTTTCTCCCCAAGTCCCACTCTGTCCAAATTGATAACACCAGTAGCTGTGTTTTGTGGGATTTCTGGTGAAACAGAGAATTTTAGCAGTAAAGTTACTTTTCTGAACCTGTTAAACAGTTCCATTCTTTTTTTTTTTTTCATGTACAAACAACCTATTGGCACTCAGAATGGTTGGCATGTCAAGTAAGTCCTGCAATTTGCTGTATTTCCAGCATAAGACACAATGCAATCACTCAATGGGTTTTGAAGTGTTAATGACTACATCTTAACGCTGAATTACTGAAGTGGACTGTTATATACTTTATTCATTTCACCATCAAATGCAGAACTTGTGTAAGCTTCCAGGCAAGTCAGAAGGATATGAGATATTTTAATTCTTCTCTCTCTTACTCTACCTGCTAATTTTCAATTTATTTTCAGTAAAAATGAGATGCATTTAATAGTTTGTATGTTAGTTCTGCAGATAAGTAGAGAGAAGTGGAGAAGAAATATAGGTTCCTGCTTAATGTGTTTTTATTGTTCTGTGTTATTGAAATAAAAAGAACCTGCGACAGAGGTAGACAGGTACAAGCCATGATGGTATTAAAAGGCTCCATAGGATACATAGGCTGTACTAGTAAGAAATAGGCTTCTGTATTTCTTTCTTTTTTAATTGCTCTATTCCAGAGGTGAGAGGTGAAAGATTGTGGTTATCAATATCATGTGCTTTTTGAATGCTGGTGACAAGCCATCCTCAAAGGAAAGTTGCTTATCAGAAGAGTTATCTGCTTTCCTCTGAAAATTATGGCACACGTGTACAGCCAGTACACATGTACAGCCAGTACATGTGATCAGCTGCTGTATGTGCTGCACATTTTCTCCATTCATCAGTGGGCTATAGGGCATTTTTTGATTTCAGAGTAATATCAGGCAGGAGGAAGAGAAGCTTTGTAAAACATTCTGAAAACTGAAATTTATTTTTGTCAAGTAATTTAGCTTATTAAAGTTATTTCTTGCTACTGAGAGACACTGGTTTGTCAAGGAAAAATATGCAAACATCACCTATTAAAGTTCAACTGTAAGGCTTCATTAGCACAAAGCCAATACTGTGAAAGGCCCTGTGTGGGAGGATGTGAACAGATCCATCTCAGCTCTTTCTCCCAGGGTCAGTAGAGGCTCGGGTCAGTGCGGAGGGAATGAGGGCGTAAGGTAAGCCCTGTCCTCACTAGTCACTGGATTTATACCCCTCTGGGGTAGATGAAACTTTGTATTTTCATGCCCCAGTATACAGTTTGAGAAACCCCTCCTCCACAAGTACTCAGAACGTGTCCAGGGCTTGTTAATTTGAGTTTACTTTGTAGCCTAACGCAGAACAGGAGGAAGCTGCTTTGAGGCAAAGTAACTTTTCTGGTTTACTGCTTGAGTTTAGGGGAGTTTCCTTTACTTCAATCCTCATTGTTACTTGCAAAGCTCTGTGGTCTGAAGTTCCACAGTTTATGGATCAAAAGTTATCTTAAGTGTTTCCACACTAGACAGAATTTCAACAGTTTTGACATCACTGACAGTTCTAAGAGCAATCCATGTGGGTAAAAAGCTGGCCAGAGAAAGAATCTGGTAAAATATTAACGAACAGAAAGAGTGCTCTGGCTTCACTCCGGCTCCAATCAGAGAAAGACTCATGATCTCTTTTCTGCATTACATAAAACTTCACCTTTGAAGTGTTTCACAAATATTAACTAATCCCCTAGTTACATTTTCTTCACTTACATGTTCTTCTCCTGAATGGGAACTTGTTTGAGTTGGTGTTCCTTCAGAAGCACTGTTAGTCGTAAGCAAATATCTAGTGACAAATTTCTTAAATTTTCCATCTGAGGAAATTTCAGTTTGCTCATACAACATGTCCACATATATCTCTCATCTATAGAAAAAAATCCGTGAATATTAATTTCTGACTGAAGTTAACACACATCAGATAGAAGATACATTGAACATTTCAAAGCACTAAACATTTAGTTCTGTTTTTAAAAGCAGCTTAGGTGCTTAGCTATGATCTTGCTCTGGTTGCCAAGGACACTTCTGAAAGTCAGTTGCAGGCTTGTAAATTAGGTGTGTTTTTTCATTGGTGTGAAAACCAAGGTACTGCATTTAAATTTTACTGCACACTGCATATTCATGCTGATCTTATTCAAGGTTCTTCATGGATGTGAACAGTCTCAAGCAGAACTAGTAACATAGTAAGGTCTTTATTCAGTAATCTCTTAGGATATTTCACTTTAAATAGTATTTCTCATTCTGGGATAATGATTCTTTATCTTTTTCTATTTTTTGGAACTAACCTTACAAGTTTGCAATGGTTGGTTTTAAATTTCTGTGTTAGTACACATTTTTGACAGTCCAAAACTTTAAAATAGCCATATAGAATGATTGTGTCCTGTGTTGTTGTTCCAAACAAGCTAATTAGCCTTTACCAGTTACAACTGTAGTTTCTCTGTGAATGACAGGAAACAAGCACACAGAAGTGTTCCCAGGAAGGGATCCATGTGATGCATTGGTGCTTGGTTACTTTGCCTTTGGATTTACAAGATTAGGGCCTCTCACGTTAATTTCTGAAAGTCATCCCCTTTACTGCATGAAAACACCCTTGATAAGTGAGTGATTATTTTAAAAAACAGACTATCTGTAAGCAGTCTTAACTGTGTGCTATTTATGGATCTGCTCATTGCTGTTATTTAGACCAAACACAAGGTAATATTCTGCTGCTGTTCCTGTTAGGAAGGTAATCCCTTGAAGCAGTGCTTTTCAGACACAGCTGCCTGGACTGTTCTAAACAATTGATATTGTGAAATTGTGCATTATTATCTGCCACATGTGGTAGAGGTACTTTAATGAATAAAGTCTGTTTTCCAGGTGGGAAAATACAAGCCAAAGATTTTCCATGGGTTCAGTCATCCTCTTCCATACCTTATACATCTGTAGGAAGCCACTAGGTGGCAAGCTGGACAACAGGAATTCACATCCACAGCACAAGAGGCCACCTGTGATAACAAATGTCACAAAGCTGATTCAGTGCAGGGGCGACACACACGAGTGAACAGCTGGTTCAGGCTAAGCCTGAATGTAAAAATTATTTTTAAAAGTGTTATGTTTTGACACTAGCCACAGTGTCATGCTTTGCATATAGAGTATAAGCCTTCGGTAGATCAATAAATTCCATAATTCAGGAACTTTTTTTATTTCCTTCCATGTTGAATTTTGTTTGAACTTTCTGCCATGTTCAATTGACTTTGAAAATTTACCTTCTCCTACTAAAAACTTAATTTTGTCAATTTTGTGTCTTTTATTGCTGCTCTGTGATTGAATAGTATCTGGCACTGCAACCTGTGATGCTCATAGATTTAAACTAATACGGAATCCGTAGCGTGTTATCCCAAGTATATTATGACTACTCCTGCTGTCTGCTTTGGCTCTCCATGGAAAATCTGAAGCCTCAGTGCCTTGAAAAAAAATAGATTAAATGGCTGGAGCCAAACACCTTTAAATATTACCTATAGCTTACAGTGAATACTGTGATTGACCAGTTCCACATTTTACTTAATGGAACCTGTGATAAGACTAAAGTTCAGTTAGTTGGAGATAATGGTTTTCAGAGAATTATGTGAGAAGCTGCAGGATGGACTCTGGCTGGTATTAGGAACAGTCCCACTGCTTCCCAACCAAAGATATTTTTTGAGTAAGTTCTTGCTAGAACAGACATGGTATTTTAGACAACAAAACCAAAAATTGCCACAGTAAATGCCTTCCTCTCTGTGAGAGAAGATTGAAAAAAAGCCCCAAAAGGTAATGGTAGCAGTGCAGCTTTGTTGAGCCAACAGAACTGCCTCTAAGCCTTTTGTATCATGTATATCCAAACACATTCTCTCACAATGGAGAGAAGGGTAAACTTGTGAGCTTTAAAGACAGCTCAGCAGATAGGTAGAGCTTAACTTGAACGGTCACACCAACCTCCCAGCTGTCTTGCTCTCTTAAGCAGTCTGATGCTAATGGAGATGAACAGCTGCAGATTGAGCAGGAGATGCTTGTGTGTTATAGCATCTGTAGAGCAAGCCTGGATGGCCACTTCTGGGCCTCCTATGTACAGAAGGATGGTCACAATGTGGCACTGTGGAAGCAGTATATTTAGAGGGAAAGAGTAAACCAGTTCTCTTCAGCTATCTACTCTCATAATTAAATACCAACATCACTACAAAGTACTTTTTTGTCTGTTTTTTGAGCAGTGGAATTTGAAATTATACATTCAACTGAGCAATCTGAAGAACCTCAGCAAAATGTCAAAGCCCAGGATAAAGCTGAAATGCCAGCTGGAGATTTGGCAGTCAGAGGAAGAAGGCTGGAAGTTCATCAGAAGTTAAAATCCAGGAATTTATCTTGTGCTCATCCATTAAAACCAAAAATCTCCTCTAACGTGGCAAAAGTACGCAACTATAATATTAAAGACTGATTTCTATGTTGGCAGGAGGTTCCAGATCCACACTTGCTATTAACTTACTTTGAAATCTCTAAATCAGATCTAAATATTTGCTACACATTTTTATGTTGAGATATTTGCAGCCAGAAGAGAGAACAAATATCCTGTTTCACACAGTGAACCCTAAAATAAGGGGTTAATGTGTGTACATTATAAGATTACAGTCTTCACTGTTAATACTGATTTATTTTAATTATATATGTTGAATTTTGCTTGCATCATGGATTTGGAAATGCCCAGTTAAGACATAGGTAAGGCCTTGTGCCGTCAGGTAGGGCTTACAGGTCTGTAACAGATATTTTGTTGAGAAACTGTAGATGTGATTTAAGCTTAGTAGTGGGATGCCTCAACCTACTTGTTTTCTTATAATTAACAATGCAACCGTTAATCCTGTGCAGCTATCTTTCTACTTGAAAGAAATGGGGTTGAAAAGATTACACTTGAGTCTGTATTGTTTCTTGTCTTCTGTAGCTCTTTCCATTTGTTCAGACATAATGAAAGAGTATAAAATTAAATTTCTATTGTCACACCAGTAATTATATTTTTCCTTGACAAGAGATTGCATGGACTTTAAAGCAGTGAAAAACACTGCTAATGTGTTAGAACCATACCCCCAGAATCATATAGACAAATTGTAAGAAGTAAGTCTTAAAACAGATGAAACTAAAAGAAAACTTGAATGAGTTGTGATGTAATAAAGGATATATCTGCAGTAATGAACACACCAGGACACTGAAACAAGTAATGAGTGTATTTTTGTAACATTTCCAGTAATGGTGAGCTGTCTTGAGAAATTACAGTGATGAACTTTAAGTAAAGGAAATACACATGAAAAATTCAAGAAAAAACTTTTTAATGGAGTCTCTGTCTGTGGAGATACTCAAAACCTAACTAGGCAAGGTTCTGGCCAGCCTGTTCCAGATGACCCTGAAGTTGAGGGCTTGGATTAGGTAATCTTAATCTCTTCCAACCTAAGAGATTCTTTGATTCTGTGAGTGGTATCAGTGAAGTGAATAGTACTTCTCAGTTGCTGCTAAACATATAAAATCTAAATAGGATAAATGAAGGAAGAAAGCTACCTACCCATGAGCGCCTTTTCTGTAGCACTTTTCTTTTTAATAATGCTTCCCTAGGACTCTTTGCAAACGGGTGCAAAGCATCTGATAATGTGGTAGTAATCAGTTTGAGAATTGGAATAATTGTTTTCTACTACTTGCTAAAAATGTTTTGCTTCAGTGCAAAGTGCTGTGATATTATAATCAGATGCTAAATCTGGAATAAATTTCATGAGATGTCACTAAGCCAGTATGAGGCCTGAGAGATCTTTTGAGTGTCTTTCTAAATCTTTTCATTACTTGAAAGTCCCATCGTTGGATTCAACATTGTTCATGAGCCAGAAAAACATGATGCATTGCCTTGAACCAGGCCCTGAATGAGCTCTTTCTGTAGCTCAAAGCATAGTGGTTTCTAACAAGTACAGGAATTTTGGCCTAGATCACACCAGTTAAAGCACTCGCTGGTTATTTCTAGGACTCAGTGTGTAAATTCCGAAGTTTTTAATAGCTGTAGATTATCCTGAAGAATTGTTTTTTTATTTCACTGTTTATTATTGAACAGTTTTTAATATTGAGATGCCAAATAGTTCAGTTGTATGAGACTCTGTTTACAGGTGTCAGAAGCAGTGTAAAAGAGCAGTTTGTTCCGTGACCTTTGTAACACTGCATCTGAGCCTGGAGAACATTACTCTCTATTCCTTTCATCATGGATATAAGCTCATGGGCTGCAGACTTCAGAAATGCTTTTGTAGGGTGGTTTGGGGTTTTTTTGGCAGGTTTCTATGCAGGTTTTTATGGGTATTGTTTGTTTGCTTGTTTGAGGGTTTTCTGGGTGGTTTTGTTTTGGTTTCTTTGTGGTTGATTGGTGGTGTGTGCCCCTTCCTCCCTCCCGAGTATGTCACCTGGCATGCCTGGTCATGCAGACCTCTTGCCAGAAACACAGCTTTAATATATTTGGTTTCCCAGAGAAACAAGTTTCCTTAAGCCAGCTAGGTAAGTGAAGATGATAGCTCCTGGTTGTTTCGTTTTATTTTACTTGTGATAGAAAAAAAAAAAGGCATTGTACATTTGTTTCGGAGTAACTATAAGAATGCAGCGTGTAAGCATGCTGAAAATTAACAAAGTATGCATAATAATAAATAACTTGAACATATTGCTTGGATCCTGTGTGAGAAGGTTGTGCTAAGGATGTACTAAATATGGCAGGAAAATTCTCATATATTTCTCTTATGACCAAAATATTTAAGAAATTGGGTATTGAACCAGATGAGAAAAGTGGCAACAAGGTACTTCTGTGGATACTATTGAATTGTATAAAGAAAGGAGGTAAAGAGAATTCAGAGCACTGAAAAGGTAAAATATTGATTGTTGTTCTTACCAAAAGGCTAAGAAACTGTTATGCTGAGGAATATATGGATAAAGGCAGAAGGTCTGCCCCGAGAGGGTCAGAAAGGAGCTGTATTGCCAAGTGGCAGCGCAGGCGCCACCGGGAGCGAGGCCTGTGCCCAGAGCCGGTTCTACCCCGGGACCAGGGGCGAGGTGGAGCCTTTCGGCGTCCCGGCGCTCGGGCCCGCGTTTGCCGACCGAAAGGCAAAAGGGGTTTTTGTGTTGGCACAGCAGTCGGAGGCAATAAAGAAGAAAATTGAAATTCGTTGACTGTTTGGCTTCAATTGAAGGAGTGTAAGTTACAGGGAAAGCACATGGAAGGTGCCCGCACGCAGAGCGATCCGCCGGGTTCCGTCGGTAAAAGGGGGAGCGTACCGGGGTCTCGGCGGGGAGGCAGCCCTGGCTCCCCCGCCGCCTCCGGACGCGCTCTGCTGCGGGCACGGGGCAGAGCTTCCCCGGCCGGCGTGTTGCCTGCCCTGTGGTAACCCCGGGACCGCGCTCCGCCGGGGTGAACGACCGCAGCCGCCGGAGAGCGGCGGGCGCTGCTCGCTCT
>WEIV01009083.1:83942-123102 GCA_013390005.1 Calyptomena viridis
GAGGGAGCTCTCGGGGTTGCGAAAGGACGTTCGTCAGTAGGTGCGGGGAATCCATAGCGAAAAAGATGCGGCGAATAATACTAAACTGGTTTTTTCCCACTTCGGTGTAAACCAACCGCCCACACGAAATAACTCGGTGATTGTACACCGGTATGGATTTGGTTATGTGATTCTGTCAGCAACGTGATGATCATCTTTTCTGCTGTTTTTGCACCTGTTTGGTTTTTATTCCACAATCCTTTCCTGGCATAGAGCCTTATGAGATACTAAGTGCATATTTTCCTAGGTAAAAGTTGTATTTGGATGCTCAAATATAAACAGGCGGTATTAAGTTAACTTGCATACTCCATCAGACCAGCGTTGGGGGGCTTTAGAGCATATCTTGTCTTAAAAAACGTGAGAAAAACTTCGAGCCATAAGAGCAAAGGGTTCACCTTTTCCTGCAGCCTCTATCCTTCTTGAAACAAAGTGAAAATAATAAACCGTTGTGAAAGGCTGCATTTAGCGGGTGAATTCAAAGCATGAGGGCAGTTATGAACAGATGTTTTGCAAACATGATATACCTGAGATCTGGATTTGTATAGAAATCGTTTCTGACCCATTGGGAGTTAATCCAGCTGTGTTGATTCCATAAACAGAATCTAACTTTTCTCCAAAACCAGCTTTGAACGACATTGTGTTTCCTACTAAGTAGTGCATTTTAAATATGAACTCACACTACCATTTTTCATTTGTCTTGTGATCAACAGGACAAATACAGCCTTGAAAAAGACATTTGAAAGGTCTTTGTTAAACTGAAGCTGTAATACACAGATTGATGGCAGCCAAATGCTTTAAAAAAATAAAAACCAGACTCTGTTTGCCCCTCTTTTGTGAAGGCTTTTTTGGAAGCAGGCATTACAGCTCTTTACAAGTGAAGTTCCTATGTAAGGACAGTTTTTATTACAAATTTTAGAAATGATAGTCAAGGTTATGATGTAATCATACTGAGAAACAAAGAAAGCAGTCCTTTTGTCAATATCTGCTGAAGAAAGCTATGGAAGACTCATGAGCATTTCATTTTACAGTAATGGGAGCTCCAAAAAGATGAAGATTGGAACTGTCTAGAAACAGAAGCAGAGGTGGCTTTGAGGATTCTGTCCCACCATGATTAAAGCCATCAAAGTGAAATAAATACTGTGATCCCTTCTAGGAAAAGCAACTGTGCCTCAGGCAAAACAAGATTTGGGTTTTATTTGTTGTTTCTTTGCAAACAGCTATTTCTACTCTTCCATTTCTTTCCTCACCAACCCCAGGTTAACAAGTTACAGCAAAATAAATTCTGTTCAACGTCGAGTCAGTTATGAGCAGGAGAAGAAGTCAGATTTTACCTTCACTTTTTTATTTTTCTTGTCTTTTGTTCTCTTTCCCCCTATGATCTTACAAGCTTAACGATTACAGAGTTATTTCTGAAGGGAAGCAGTAGGTAAAATTATTGTAAAAAAAGTCGTACAGCTGCCAGGGATGGTGGAAAACCTTGATTAATACTTTTTGTGATTGATTTATGGTGCTGAATTAGTGAGAGACTGAAAAACAAATGTTTGAAATGCAATAAAGAGTAGTATTTCAACTTAAGAGTAGCTTTCATAATCATATTAAGATAACACGATGTCAATAGTTTTCCAATACATATAGAACCAGGTTAAGAATGTGTAACATGATTGGAGAAAGGAACTGGCATCACTAAACCAACCATGGCTATGTGGGAGGTGGACCAGAGCACAGGTATAAGGTGATGAAAGTTGTTACTAGTCAGTAATAGCAGAAGGGATTGTTAGTTATTATCAGTCACAAACTGAATGAGTCAGGAACACAGTATAATTGCTAAAAAATATCGTGCAAATCCAGTGAGATGGTAGCTTATGCTTTACTGAGTTGTCTACTGGACTTACATTTTGGCAGTGGTGTGGGCTGTGGTGTGAGTTTGCTTCTCTCCCCTCAGTTAAAAATGCAAGCTGTCTGAGGAGATTTCACAGAACTCAATCTAAGCAAAAGCATGGGATAAACTGAGGAAAAAGGATGTCAGATGTCTGGTTGGATTCAGCAACATACAGCCTTAAGAAATAAGAGACTCCTGTTTGTTCCTCTGCATCTTCTTTGTCTTCTGTTTTAATGTGTCGCTTTTGAACACCTTCCTCATCAGAGGTAGCAGGAGCAGTCTGTTCTGTATGTTTGTTGTTGTCTAATGTCCTTTAAAACCACTGTAGAAATAATTTTCTTTTTTGATCTATGCTATGCTGTATACTTAAAAATCTGTCAACATAGTATGTTACTGTGTATAGTCTGAAAATGCTCTACAGAAAAAGTCTTTAATATGGTAAAACAATACAATACACAATTTCAGGGCAAAGTCAATCAGCTAAATCAGCTGAAATGGTTTAGCTGGTAATAGTCTGTCAGGGAAGACCAAAGTCATTGTTGGTAGCTGTAACAGCTATTTTAATCACTGTTTCATCAGGGATGACTTAATATTCATGACTTTTCTTGTAACCACTCTTGCTTTCCAACAGCAGATCATCTCTACTGTCTGCTGCTAAATCTGTACTTTGGATTTTACCTTAGATATACACTTCTGGAGCTCTTTGTGTATTAAAATATTTGTCACAGATCTTCTTACCCATTCATCCAGCTAAAATTAACTTCTTGACTCTTGTTCTTCAATTTTGATTACTGCTGCATCTGTTTCTCCACCTTTGACATAGTCTTGCTCAACTACATTCATAACGTGTTGGCAGAAATTGCTTTGCTGATGAATTCCACTACTTTATTGTCTCAGAGGAACATTTTGTCAATTGGTCATACCTGGATGGAGTTTTTTAATTTTTCAGGGAAAGAGATGTGAGACAGGAAGGAACAATCCCAGAAGTGATGTTTCAGTCCCCCAAAATAAAAATTATATTTCTCTCCCTAGAGATCATCACCCAAAAGCTGAGGTATAAAATTGAATCGTAATTAAATTATCATCTTGTATATCTCTTGACTTAAGGTTGAATTGTGAGCTTTGTGCACGAGATCTGTTCTTTCCTTGCCCCTAGTACAGGAATGCTGAAAGTGTAGCAGAGTTGTGGCCCTCAGTTGGGTTTTACAAGTAGAGTTGTGAGGCCAATAATACAACTGACTTACTAATTTTATTGTGAGTGGAAAAACCAAGAGGCTTCTCTGCAGCACAGAGTGCACTGGACTTGTTGCTACCAACTTAAGTTTTGGGCACTGGTTTCTCAGTGAGGGCCTTGCTCAAGTTGGGCCCTAGTGTTTCCCTTTTTAAATGAACAAGAGTGGAAGGGACCTTCTGTTGTTTGGGTGTTTAGCACAGGACCTAGAAATCCCAGATGTTCTTTTGGGAGCACTTCTGGTTCTGCTCCCAGAAGGAATGGACTGGGTGAGGTAACCATCTCTTCTGCTTCAGTGTTAGGTGTTGCATAATTCCAGTTACTCCACAGATCTGAATCAAGATAATTGCTGAAGAAAAGAAAAAGGGTGAAAGAAATCAGGCAGCCCCCATGCTGTTGTGTTCTGGCAGAGCTGCCTAGGGTGAGCAGAGGGCTTTGCTTTCTTTCTGCACATCACAGCAGCCTCTTCCAGCTATGGGAGGGCATTACGTTTCCTGAGCAATGTAATGTGTGCGTGGACAAGAGGCCTGTTTCTTGCTCAAAAGCATCAGGAACTCCTGAAAGAGGCTGCAAAACAATGCTCAAATGAAACATCTTGGGTTGGAAAAACAGCTATTAAATGCTCTACAGAGAGTACCCATTAGTGTGATATTTTGGAGATGACCAAGCCCCAGCAGCACTTAAGCAGTGTGTGCATGGCTCCATGGAGAATAAAAGTACCTCACAGAAGTCAAACTTCAGCTCTTTCAAAGCCAACGTTTTCCTTCAAAGTTAAGATGGACATGTAGTTGTTTAAATACCTAGTTTTCTATGTGGTTTTTACTTGTTTTAAATCCCACACATTAAAGAATGTTTTGCTTCTACTTACCAGAAGAATTATTTAAGAAAGTACTGTGAATGCTTACTACCTCTTCGGTGCCTGCAACCACACTTTTATTTCTTTCTATATCAAAAATCTCCCCATATACATGGATATTTTCCCCTTCCCTCCCCTGCTTTAACTTGTCTATTTAGCATCTAAAATTATAATTTGAATTTAATCAAAGCATCAGGTTATCTTTCTTTCTCTCTGCTAAGTTGTTAATATATTTTTAGTGTAATAGAAAGTAAAAGAGTGTAGTGTATGAGCTATCATTTGCTGTTGTGGTCTGGTTCAGGTGCCCTGCCATGCTGTGTTATGCAGCATGGTGCTCTTCTGTTATGTCTGAGACTGGGGTCTTTGAAGGTGAATTTTGTGGGTCAACAACTGAGGTTTGTCATCCTGTGTGTAATCCAGATCCTTTCTGCCAAGTCACATTGCACAAGTCAGTGCCACATTCCCAGTCCTCTAAATGTGTGGCAGTGCAGGGTCCAGTTAGGAAACACTTCAGATGTAAAACTGACTTATTTGGTTTGGGCATTTAAAATTATGCTAAATTGTACTGTAGTCTTTGTGTTCTGTGTTGGGTTTTCTCCTCTCTGTGTGGTGGGGGTTTTTTGTGTTGGTTGGTTGGTTTGGTTTAGGATTTTTTGTGTGTGTGTGTGTGTTTTTTTGTTTGCTTGCTGTTTTTTGGGGGACTGTTTAAAGTTGTGTTGTTTATTTTTGGGGGGGTGGGTTTGTGTATTTTGTAGTTTTGTTTGTTTGGAGTTTCTTTTTCCCCTTCCAACATATCTTTTGCTTATTGATTCTTACGTTAGCATGTACTTTTGGAATGACTGTAGAACTTGTTTTGCTACCTGTTAGGTTTGCCTTGTAATTATGTATTTTACTATGTGCATTTCATAATTTCTCCACCCACCTCTGCTCCAGCATGTTAATCTTTGTTCTCTGCTGACTTCACAGAGGCTCTGCATTTAGTAGAGGTAGACTTATTCATTTTCTGGTTGTCTTGTAGAAGCTGGTGGTTCTCAGAGAGCCTGATGCTCCTTCAGGATCAGTTTTTTCATCCTTATCAATCTCGTGGATCTTATGTTCCATTTGATTAGTTGGGATATAATTTTTTTTCTTTTTTAATATTTGAGAGTCCATGGGCTGTTCCTGTGTGGGTGTTTCTCCTGCAAATGCACTCGTTTGTCACAACACGTCAGGAAGACTAGACACATATACTTTCCTCCATGTGAAATCTTACTGGTCTTAACTGCCTTGTGGATTTCAGCAACAGGGAGAAGTTAAGAGATGGAGGACGTGGTGATTGCAGGCATAGCAGGAAAACTGCCAGAATCTGAGAACTTGCAAGAGTTTTGGGAGAACCTGCTTAATGGAGTCGATATGGTCACAGAGGATGATCGGAGGTGGAAACCAGGTGAGTGCTTATTGTCCTTCCTTTGGGAGCCCTGGGTTCTGAGTGTTTTAGAGGAATTACCCTATGAAAAGAAGGGATTTATGAGATGCAAAAAAAAAATTCAGCCAGGACTGAATTAACTTCTGATATATCATCAAGAAATTCAGGAACAGAACACTTTTATGAAGGTCTCGCACAATTCATTTTACAATGGCATGTCCCATGCAGCAGTAGCTTATATATGTATATATGTAATATGTAGCTTCGTTTTAAATAAAAGAGCACTCTGACAGAGCAACTAGGCAGCATGAATCCTCTACCCACTGTTGATAGCTGTGACAAGTAGGATGACTAGCATTTTACTGGGTTCAGGGACTCTAGTGCTGTGATTTATGGCTTTTCACAGTGTTCTTTTTTGTCTTTTTGTCCTTTTGAAATGTCTACCCAATTCAAGCTAGCGATTTGCAGAAGTCAAAAGCAGCTTTTGTTTTTCCTCTAACTGGTGACTGACTGGAACCACTGATTTGAACACTATATGTGCTTGGTGCAACGTGCCAAAGCAAAAATGTTTAAAACTAGATAGATGGCCTTTGCCACTATATCCAGGAGAGTCTTAAAAATTACAACTGATTTTGTTAATGCAGCATTGTCATTTCCACATGAGGTGGGTCAGTAGATGTTCCTGCAGCACTCTGGGTACTGCCCAGGGAAGTGAGGTTTCCTCGAACCGGCTGTGGTCATTCTGTGCTGCCTCTCAGCTTGTAGCTGCTTCAGCACTGATGTGTTCTGTGACTTGGTGTTGAATTTGATTTCTCAGGAATTTATGGACTACCCAAAAGAAATGGAAAGCTCAAGGACATAAGCAAATTCGATGCATCTTTTTTTGGGGTTCATCCCAAACAAGCTCATACAATGGATCCTCAACTTCGCTTGCTGTTGGAAGTTTCTTATGAAGCTATTTTGGATGGAGGTGAGCAGATCAATGACTGACATGCTGTATTGTCTCTGTGTAGCAGGTGCAGACATGCACCCGTGTGGTGAGAATTCTGAGAAGAGAAAGCCATCACATTAGAGAGGAGACCAAAGACCTGGTATGGGGTTAGGACAAAGCTGTTTTCTCTGGAATGCAAACCAGGAAGTCTCTGCTGACTGTCAGCAAATCTGTACCTGCATCATATGGTACAACCAGTACGACAAAATCACTTTAAACAGTCAACAGTTCTAGAGCTTTTCTATGTTCTGCTCTACCCTAATATTCCATAAGAATTCCTTTGTAAGAGGTAAATTTGTGGTGCAAAAGGAAGATTACTTGGTTAGAATTATCATCCATGGTCTAAAAAAATGACAGATGGCCTGATTTATTCCTGTCTACTAGCCAGGTTCTTGGAAAACCTATAGCATTTGATCTATTTCTATAGAAGGTTTTCCCAGAAAGTGTGCTTTTGGAAATGGGAGCCTCTCTCAAAACACTGGCAGTGACAGAAGAGCTTTTGAGTTACTTATCCACAGAGCCAGTAAGTTTGTTCTTCCTGTTAATCAGTTTCATGTCAGAACATAAGAAGCACATGAGGAAGAAGTTGGAACCACCTCACTAGTACTGACTAGTGATGGGTACAAATTGAAAGAGGGGAAACTTAGGTTACATATTGGGAAGGAATTCTTTACTGTGAGGGTGGCAAGATACTGGAACAGGTTATCCAAGGAGGTTGTGGATGCCCCAACCCTGGCAGTGTTCAAAGCCAGGTTGGATAAGACCTTGAGCAACCTGAACTAGTGGGAGGTGTCCCTGCCCATGGCAGGGGGCGTTGGGACTAGATGATCTTTAAGGTCCTTCCCAACCCTTAACATCCTGTGATTCTGTGACTTTTAAAAATTAATTCTTGTTCCTCTGCTGCTTAGCCTCAGCCTGGAGATTGAATATTCTGTTTGTCTCCAGGACTCTTGAAGTTCAGATAAGAAACAGCAGAGATTTCTACCAGTTGATCTTGCTATGTGGGTTTTTTAAGCAAAGTTTTTTCTTGTTCTGGTTGTTGGCTTTTTTTGTGCTTAAGAATGTTTCTGTCTTGTACTCCAGATCTGGGTATCGTGTGTAGCTAGAGATAGATACTGATGTGCTCACATGACATTCTGTGATTTTTCTCCCCTTCATTCTACTCCTTTTGTCTGTATTGGAAGTCAGCTGTTAGCTTCTCTTATCAGCATTTGTGTCTTTCGTAGTCCATATGCTTTTTTTTACACAAGACTCTGGTGATGCCCATCTGGGCTGAAAAGCTCTGCCAGGGCACAGTAAGTTCTGGCCAAAAGCCAATACCAAAGTTGTGATGGACTCTGAAGTAAGATCTGCAGCTGAAATGGGTGAAAAGTTACTAAAGGTAGGGAACAATGCTGGAAAAGTATTATTTGGTGAACTGGTGCCAGTGTGCCTGATATTGTCCCAGTTTGCCCCTCATTATATAAGTTTGTTTACTGTAATATGCCTTCCAATGTCCCCATAGGTATTAATCCAGCCACCCTCCGTGGCACAGACACAGGGGTATGGATTGGTGCCAGTGGGTCAGAAGCTGCTGAAGCCCTTAGCCAAGATCCAGAAGAGCTTTTGGGATACAGTATGACTGGCTGCCAGCGTGCTATGCTTGCCAACAGGATTTCCTACTTCTATGACTTAACAGGTAAGTGCCCCTCAAACCTGTTGATGCTGATCAGCAATTGCAGTTTCAGCGTGATTGTACCACAGTTGCTGTAGAGGAGTGGGATGGGTATGATGACACAGACTCCTTTTGGAAAGAAAAAGTAGCATGTAACTCATGTAAGGAGGCATATGAGAAGTAAAAAATACATTGTAACTGTGTCGGCTGCTGCTGGGCATAGCTGGTGCCTGAAAGATGGTGGTGTCAGGAGGCCTTCATAAAAAGGCCTAGGTCCTTTAGACTGCCATTTGATATCAAGTTATGTAGAAGTCAGCTAGCCCAGAGACAAACTGACTGTAACAATTAGCTCTTTTTGAGTAAAGTGGAAGAAGTAGGAAAGCCACCAGAATGATGTGATTGAAGGTATAGACATTACTCAATCCATTTATGGTTTTGAAGAGAAGGGAGGGATGGGAATTGATCTGAAGAGCTGCAGAGAATGGAGATAATGGCAAGGGTAGCATGAGGAAGGCCAAGGGATTTTTATTGATGAGAATGGGGAGTTAGATGAGAGCTGCCTGTGAAGCTATAATCCCTTTTTGATGGAGAGAGAGAATTTTAAAAAATGCCCTTAAAGCCAATCTGTTCATCACTTTTTCCCCACCTTTCTTCTGCCTTACCTAGTAAGCAGGCAGACATGGTGGTTCTTGTCTCCCATTGCATCAGGCTTACTTGCTATGTTCTGAAGCAAGTCTTACTCAACATTTATTTAATATGTTTCTCTTGTGGTCCCATCTTGTAGTCTTTGGAGAACATTCTAAGAAATCAAACTTTTTTTTTTCCTTTTCTGTTCCTTAAGGACCAAGCCTAACTATTGATACAGCCTGCTCCTCTAGTCTTGTCGCTCTGGAAAATGCTTATAAGGCAATTTGTCATGGACAATGCAGTGCAGCCCTAGTAGGAGGTGTCAACCTCCTGCTGAAACCAAACACATCTGTGCAGTTCATGAAACTGGGTATGCTTAGTCCTGATGGTGCCTGCAAGGCTTTTGATGTTTCAGGTAAGGCATTAGTACAAAAGTCTGTCATGTTGTATGACAGGAACTTCCTGTGAAATCTGTGACCAGGGACTCTTTCACTAGCAAAGAGCTGGTCTCATAGTTGTTCTGAGGTGTTTGAGACATACCCCGGGCCTGTTTTGTATTGCATGTGGGAAAGGAACTGACACCATATGGTTCATTCCTCTGCCATTGGAGAGAAGAAATGGCTGTCTCATGATAGAAACTTTCTATTACCGTTTGTGATGAGCATTTTGCCTTTTTCGTATGATATGAAGTCTTTTTTTTTTAAAGAAAGAGATATGTTGTATTCTCAAAGCAGTCTATTGTAAGCAGTAACTCAGGAACGAGATAATCTTGCTGCAATAGTATTTTGCAACATTTTACAAAGCAGAGCAGAGTTAGAGATTCGTTCTTCTCTCTCTGCTCTCAGGAAATGGATATTGTCGCTCTGAAGCTGCTGTTGTTGTTCTTTTGACCAAGAGATCTATGGCTAAGCGGATCTATGCCACAATAGTAAATGCTGGAATTAACACTGATGGCTTTAAGGAGCAAGGTAAGTCTTGAGCTGCTGAAAAGTGAGATACCAACAGAACTGTTCAATCTGTAGTCTGTCATCAAAAATGGCTGTTGTAGGGTTCTTCTTCAGGTGTGTTTGTGTTTTTTTTTCTTTTTCCATTTTGATAACGCAAAATTCAGGACCCTGTTTTGTAAAGAAATTGAAGGGGAGAAGTGGCGGTTTCTACTTTATGAAGTAACAGCAATGTTCTCTTGCTAGTTTAGCCTTCCTCCAGACATCTCTGCAGTAACTTTTGCACTGATGGTAGAAATGTAGGTAGTGTTATGACTGCAAAGCTCTTGTCCAACTTCTCCTGCTCTCCAGTTATGGAGACACCAAGTTTCACATGTTTTGCTTAATCTAGACATCTAGTATTTTGTTAGACTAGGGTGGAAAGATACTGGTTAACTCATTGCTTTAGGTTCATTTCTGGTTCCTCTGCTCTTTTTATCAAGAGCCTGAGAGGCTTACTGTGTTTGGTGCTAACTACATGGTGTAAGTTCTGAAAAAGTCTCTGTGGTTTGCTGGGGGGGTTTTGTTGTTTGATTTTTTTTTTTTTTTTGGACCTGGCATCCCCAAGCAATTGAAAGGGTGTTAAAATCAGAACAGGAAGTACCTGACAGAGAGAGGAATTGATGGCCGTTTTGATCCTAGGTGTGACATTCCCATCTGGAGAGATGCAGCAGCAGTTGGTCAGATCTTTGTACAGGGAATGTGGTGTCAAACCTGAAGAAGTGGAGTATGTTGAAGCTCATGGGACAGGCACCAAGGTCAGCATGGCCCTTTTGGGTTTGGAGTGTTTTCTTCCTTTGCATCACTTGCCACACTCTTCTATTAAATTACTCTTTGTTTTCCCAAAGTGAAGTTATTTTCCCTTCTACCAGTTAGTAGAATATGTTCTATTTCACCACTTTTGGATTTTACCCAAGCACCATAATCTTTCAGATTTCTCTTTTCTGTTGTGTTTTGGAAATGCTAGCTGATAGCAATTCTGATTCTCTCCATGCTAGGTTGGAGATCCACAGGAAGTCAATGGCATTGTAAATATCTTCTGTCAATGTAAGAGAGAGCCACTGTTGATTGGATCAACCAAATCCAATATGGGTCATCCAGAGCCTGCCTCTGGGCTTGCTGCATTAGCCAAGGTAACAGGGGGGTTGAGAAGGAAAATTTGGGAAGATGGGGAATGCAACAGTGTGTGGGGGTTTAATGTTTGTTTGATTTAGGGAAAGTTTGCATTTATTCAGAGTAAAATGTTCACTTGTGATGATAACTCAAGTGTTTCTTATTAGCTACTTGCTTCACATGAAAATATTTCTAAAAGCTCACGTGGCTATTCTGCAAACCACAAATGCCCAGGTGCACACACACTTCAATTCTGCCTTCCTACCGAATTCTACAGGATCATAACTCTGTTCAGAATAAAGGCCTTGGGATCCCTTTGTTAATCCTTATTGATCCAAGTGATTGATCCTTATGCTGGATCTTCCAACAGAACTCTGCTGTAAGTCATTTGGGTTTGAGGCACATACAAGTTGAGGGATTTAGATGTCTGAAGTAATTGACAATGACCAAAGGTGAGAGGCAGAAGTGTGGGCTTCCAGTGCAAAAAGAGCAGCTGATCCTTCTGGCTTTTTGTCAGAGATGTATCGTCTCTACCTCTTGTCTCTTAGGTTGCCAAGAAGCCAGGCGAGCTCTTTGGGATGAGTCCATCAGCTTGAATAACTGTCTGTCTTAGCAACCAGCTTGCTAACTACCACTAGGCAGACAGGCATCTGTTGGCTCTGGCTGCTAAACTGCTTAGCAGAGAGCTAGCTAATGTTCACACTTGCTTATAAGCCTATTACCACAGAACCACGCAAACTGAAGTCACGTACACTGACACTGCTAGAATTTTGGGCTCTTCAGAGTGGTTACTATGACCTGAATACATACAACTTAATGTGAATAGCCTCATCTGAAAATCATGGAGGCAGTAGTGTCTGTCTCTCTCTAGAGAGAAGTTTACTTTTTTTTTAAGCACTTCTACGTCTGACTGACACATTCTTCTTGGAAGGAATGATAAATGAGTCATAAAATAAGCTTCTCAATCTATACTGTGCTGAACCACAATAAACTGCTTAGTGCGGTTCTGTGATCTGTCAGGACAGGATCATAAGTTTGAGGTCCTGTTTCCCTCACTTTTATACCAAGCCCAGTCTCTCTTAGATAGTAACTGTCTTGGGAAGTCTGGTGTTTCTGTAAGTGTTTTCTTCTGAAATTCCATCAAATGCTCCTATGTGAAATGTCAAGAAAATAGATCTTGAAAGTAACTAGTTTCAGACTTGAAGAGAATCCATTAGTTATGTGGTTAGGTAGTAATGAAACTAGGGCTTACCAAGGCCACACAGTCCAATCCTGGTGAGGGAGGGAAAACTCACCTGCACCTTTGAACTACTCAGCCTCTCTAATTGTTTGCTGTGCAACCCCATGCAGCACTACAGGTTGAGGACAGAGTGGCTGGACAGCAGACAGGCAGAAAAGGACCTGGGGGTACTGGCTGATAGCAGAATGAACATGAGCCAACAATGGGCCAAAGTGGCCAAGAAGGCCAATGGCGTTCTGGCCTATATCAGGAGCAGTGTGGCCAGCAGGACTAGGGAAGTGATTGTCCCCCTGTACTCAGCACTGGTGAGGCCACACCTCGGGTACTATGTCCAGTTCTGGGCCCCTCAATTTAGGAAGCATGCTGAGGTGCTGGAGAGTGTCTAAAGAAGGGCAACAACACTGGTGAAGGGACTGGAGCACAAGTCCTGTGAGGAGTGGCTAGGAGAGCTGGGGATGTTTAGCTTGGAGAAGAGGAAGCTCAGGGAAGACCTCATCACTCTTTACAACTGCCTGAAAGGAGATCGTAGCTGGGTCAGGGGTTGATCTCTTTTCCCAGGCAACCAGCAGTAGGACAAGAGGGCACGGTCTTAAGGTGCACCAAGGGAGGTTTAGGTTAGACATTAGGAAGAAGTTCTTTATTAAGAGTGATTGGCCATTGGAATGGGCTGCCCAGGGAGGTGGTGAAGTCACTGTCCCTGCAGATATGTAAGAAGAGACTGGATGTGGCACTGAGTGCCATGGTCTAGTTGACAAGGTGAAAGGTTGGACTCAGTCTCGGAGGTCTTTTCCAACCTAGTTGATTCTGTGATTCTCGGTGGCCCTGGTTGTACACTCCCTGTACTGTACTCTGAAACTTATGTAGAAACCATGGCAGACTTAAAAGCACAAGTATGTGTGCAAAGTAAAGCAACATCAAGTTTAAAGTGCATAGTATTGTAAGTGTAGGACAGTATGCATGAAAACACTTGGACTGCAGCTTTAACCATGTGGGCTGGAGTTGAAATCATGTATTTAAACTGGTTGTTCTCCCAGGTAAGCTGCCTGGAAGACTAGTTCCCAAACCAGAATCTTTCTCTGACCATTTTGGGGTGATGGAGGAACTGCCAAATATACGGAGCAGAGTGTTTGCAGCTGACCTCATAGTCTGGCTTGCTGGACTTGTGCCACAGAGGAGTATGGGCTTGGTGTTACAGGCTGCATGTAGAGATGCTGATGAGAGAAGGAAGTTCTTGCTTTTTTGGCATAGATACTCTGTTCCTCACAATGTTTCTGTACTTCCATTTTGCTCTGCCAGTTCTGACCAGTCTGCTCTTCCTGCTTTTGTGCATCAAGAAGACAATAAATGGGTGTAAAGCAGCAAGAAAATTCCTTTACCAGTGCTTCAGCTTGATTCTTTTTTTCTTAATTGTGATAAGAAAGATCATTTGTGACTGTGTGTGACTAGGGAGGGATGAAAGGACTGGATCTGAAAGGGGAAAAATAAGGCATGATAGTCCCAGTACCCAAGCTGCTTTTCCACAAGAGTGCTTGGCTTTCCAGTTAAAGGGTCTGGAAGCTAAGCTTAAAGCTACTACATTCATCTTCCCTGCTGACTTCCCGCGTGGAATTAAAAGTTGCCTAGGTGAAGCAGGTACTACCTCAGTAACATCAATAATGCTACATTCTGAAATGCCCCTTTATCCAAACATGTAGCACACACTAAAGCAGTTCTCTATGGTCATTTGTCATAAAACAGTAACAACAAAAGAATGTTTGTCCGCATTGAGACTGTGGAGCACAGAACGCTCTGCTTTTCCTTTCAGGTCATTCTCTCTCTGGAACATGGGCTGTGGGCTCCAAATCTTCATTTCAGTACCCCAAATCCAGATATTCCTGCCTTACAAGATGGCTCTTTGGAGGTAGTTTGTAAACCAACACCAGTGAAAGGTGGCCTTGTCAGTATCAACTCCTTTGGCTTTGGAGGTGCTAATGCTCATGTCATTCTGAGGCCGAATAAGAACAAACGCCAGCCTCCGGAGACATTTAACGTGCCAAGACTGGTTCAGATTTCTGGCAGAACCCAGGAAGCTGTAGAAATACTAATTCAAGAGAGCAGAAAAGATGGAGGATGCAGCCCATTTGTAAGCCTGCTCAGTGATATCTCTGCAGTTCCTGTGTCCTCCATGCCCTACAGGGGCTACACTCTACTTGGCACTGAGGATGACATCAAAGAGGTTCAGCAAGTTCAAGCATCTGGTAGACCACTGTGGTACGTCTGCTCAGGTAGGTGTGCAGTACTGAGTCCAGGCGTCTCCATTCCCCTGTACATCTGGGACTTGAGCAATTGTATTGTCTGCTCTAATGTTTTCCACTGTAGCATGAGGAAATATGCTCCGATATGTCTAGGAGACTTGTGTTTCCTGTATTTTATGAAAACCTTCCAACTTAGTCCAGAAAAATAAAAAGCAGCGCCTAATTTGGCGGATGTTAGAAATGTACAACTCTTAAGAGTTCTTTAACTGCCAGAGCAAGCAGGTGATGTCTGCTCCTGTGACAGTGTTACTAATGCTCACTTTCTCTGTGCCCTTCCTGCAGGCATGGGAACACAGTGGAAAGGCATGGGCCTGAGCCTTATGAAGTTGGATTTGTTCCACCAGTCTATTCTGCGCTCAGATGAGGCTTTGAAGAACACGGGTCTGAAGGTCTCAGACCTGCTTCTGCAAGCAGATGAGAACACTTTTGATGACACCGTCCATGCATTTGTTGGACTAGCTGCTATTCAGGTAAGACTCAAATGGCTAGTGGAAGAGGGTTGTGGACTCAATCCACAGAAGCATATTCTGGTGTCTTGTTTGGCTGGTAACACTTTATACCAATTAATGGATGCTTGTTTTGTGTAATCAGCAAATGGCAGGTGTAAGAAATATCTTTTGGATAGGAGGGAGTGTTTTGTACCCTTGGCAGTTTTGGGCTCTCTCACTTGCAAGATGGTTGGGCTAAGATAGATCTGAACTGATTTGCATATGTATTTGTGTGTATGGGGTGCAGTTTCTTCTTTTAAGAGATTACGGAATGTCTTTAATTTTTATGTAAATGTTTGTACCAAGGAGCAAGATTCTATTGAGTGTCTTCTGAAATTTGTGTTGCAAATGAACTAAGTGATGTTTAATGAAGCCTCTTTAATTCTGAGTGTCAACATGGGATTCATGGTTTCTTTGTAAACTAGAGGCCAGGCTTTTAAAAGTGATCTGGAAAGCTGGTTGTGCTTTGTACAGACATATTCTTGGCAACCCCATGCTGATGGAAATATTTTCTTAGTGGAAAGTTATATTGCTGGGAGTCCCAAACAATACTGGAGTTGCATAAAAATTCTTGGGATTGCTTTGAAAGTAGGATGGAGCTGCAGTTTGGGGGGAAAAAAAACTAGTGAAGCCAAGAATGTCTGTACTGAAAAGCCATTTTGCTATGTACTTGCTACTGCTGTGTGCCTTTGAGGCCTGGTACCTGCTTACTCTGGCATGGAATCAGTAATCATACTTTTCCTTGCAGATTGCTCAGATTGATATGCTGAAAGCTGCAGGTCTGCAACCGGATGGGATTTTGGGACACTCAGTGGGAGAACTGGCTTGTGGCTATGCAGACAACTCCCTCAGTCATGAAGAAGCCATTCTCGCCGCTTACTGGCGGGGACGATGCGTCAAAGAGGCCAAATTGCCCCCAGGAGGAATGGCTGCTGTTGGTAGGTATCCCCTTACCCGAAAGAGTGATACAGGAAAGTGCATCTGATCTCTCTATGGCATTGGGATAAAACTGGTCTCCAAAATGTGTCGATGGAAACTATAATTTCTGTCAAATTTTGGTCACCGTTGCCTCTTCTTTGTTTTCTTCCGATGTAGGACAGGTTATTAAATATTGAAGTTGATACAACGGTAGTGATTTCTGTTCTGGAATACATCAGAATTTTGGTAATCCATTCAAAATTTAAGGGGAAATGGAGTTACTCATTGTCAGGTGACCAATGACAGCCTGATAAATAATGATCTTGAAAAGGTGAAAATCTAAAGCATTGGGGGTTTTGGCTCTTGATTGATATCTATAATACACACAGAGATGTCTGTGTGTGTATATGTTTTTTGGGTTTTTTTTTAAAGGAAGTAGATTTCTGATTGTCTGCAAGAGTAATGAGATGTGAAGCTAGTAAGCCAATATTATGTAGTGGGCAACTGGCTAGGGGAACTTACTTAGGAATAAGCTTTCTCCTGATTAAACTTTACTTAGTGTTTGTGTAAGTCATGTAGTTTTGCCCACTGTTGGGTGAAATTTTTGACGCAGCAGTTTTTCTCCGTTGGTGTGGCTTGACAGGGACTTATATGTTTAAAAGTAAAATTATTATTGGTAGCACTGTTGTTCTTCTGTTTCTTATTGGATGCAGTGGTTAATTAAAAGCTGAAACTCTTAGGAGAAAAGCTGTTGCAGATATAATGCAGGATGGTGGACTAGATCACTTGTTACAATCCTAGATTTCTTAGTTTAAGTAATCCTACAAAAGACTACCTAACTAATCTATCTTTTTTCCCCCATGATATGAAATAAATGACACACTTATCAGAGAACTTACCTTAGAGTGCTGCATATAATATGGTTTTCATTATCTGATGTTGATTCAAGTTCTTCCTGTGACTTGTATCCATGTAATGTGTGACCAGGTGCTGCACATGTTAAACTAGCATGCCATTAGAGTTGTTTATTTCTATGGATATTTTTGTGGCTCTCAGCAATCCGAGCTAGAACAGGGGAGAGAACATGTGAGCTGGACACCTAGAGAGACACCTAGAGACAAAATGACCAATTCTGTAGCTTCTTTAAAAGTGTGGGGTTACCCTCACCCCATTCAGTAATGAGATGGTACAAAGATTTGACCTTCTGTCCTCGCGTTCAACATCACTGTGATCAATGTCATGTTAAAGCTCTGGGATAAATATTCTTGGCTTCTGCAGAATTGCTTTTGGGTGGATTGATGTCTCTTGTGGGAATCCTTACCAGTTTTACAAAGTGCTGAATTGAGCACAGTGACTGTGCAGTTAAGGTTGCCTTGCCTCGTGAGGCTCAGAGATAGAAACACTTGTCCTGAGGTCTTCCTTCTGCAGGTCTGACGTGGGAGGAATGTAAACAACGCTGTCCTCCAAATGTGGTACCAGCCTGTCACAACTCCGAAGACACTGTCACTGTTTCGGGGCCTCTGGTGAGCATGGAACTGATACAGCACATACTAGGATTGTGATTGGGGCCTGTCAAGTTTGGGTTTGAAAAAAGCATGAAGCTCAGTTAGAGCTCGGCTGCTGGTAAAGGGGAGCTGGATTGAAGTGGTGGAGGGGACATGGTGCTTTGTATAAACTTAGACACTCAAATACTCTGTGAGAAGAAGTGATGTTAGTGCCTCAGCAAGCTAGTAATAAAATATCTCTTATAGCCATGGGTGTAGTGGGTGATAAATTACAAGACTGAGAAGAGCAATAACCTCATCCCAGTTATGGCTCCCCTTAAGTGGCAAGTGATGAAGGACGTTGGGAGACAACAGTGACTTATACGGATCCCAAATGAGTTGTAAGCTTTTCTTTTAGTTTGCTTGTATTCCTCTTCTTAGGCCTCTGTGAGCGAGTTTGTAGCCAGGCTGAAGCGTGAAGGTGTGTTTGCGAAGGAGGTTCGCAGTGCTGGCGTCGCCTTCCACTCCTATTACATGGCCTCCATCGGCCCCGCCCTGCTCAGTGCCCTCAGAAAGGTAACGGTGTCAAACTGCAGCTCGCAGGGCTCGTGCTCGGCCACCTGGGCTCAGTATCTGTGGGGCTGCACTTAAAGGGGCTCCTTTCTCCAGGAGGAAGAGGAAATCTCTTAAAGAGCATATAGACCTTTGTGAGACCTAGTGTTTGAGTCCTTTGGCCTCAAGCAGAAGGATGTCCTGGGCCATCAAGCTGGGAAAAATGGCCTGCAAAAAGGAGGGGTTTCTTGCTTTTGCCTGTCATATTGTTCTCTGTCATGTGACTCTTTCTCCTGTCCCCCTTTCTTGTCTGTCTGTAGGTCATTCCACACCCTAAACCCCGCTCAGCACGATGGATCAGTACATCTATCCCTGAATCTCAGTGGCAGAGTGATCTGGCCAGGAATTCTTCTGCAGAGTACCATGTGAACAACCTAGTGAATCCAGTGCTATTCCATGAAGGTTTGAAGCATATTCCAGAGAATGCTGTTGTAGTAGAGATCGCTCCACACGCTCTTTTACAGGTATTGTATTTGATTGTTTCAGTACAATACTTTACTGATATGCTGCTGCAAGAAGGAGATTGAGGGTCTGAGGACTAGGGAATACTGCTGCTTCTTTTTTTTTTTTAACCCTGACTCTGAGAACACTTTCTTCCTTCAGTACTTTTGAGCCATTCCTGGTTTTAACGTCTACTTTTTTGTTTGTTTCTTTGTGGTTTTTTAGGAGGTGGTATATGTTAATATTAAAAAATCCCTGACACACTATACTTCCTTGTCCAGACATTCACATTACTGCCTTTATTCATTGCTATACATTCAGATAGCTGATAGGTTTCTAAACTGCACAATGAGTAAGAAAATAATTTCATTGTTTAGATGTAACGGAGACTGTGTGTGAAAACTGGGGTGGAGTGAAAAATCCAAGACTTAAGAGATCTTTTCATAGAGAAGATCTGTTATCATCTGTAAACTGAATTTGGTTTGAGGTTCTTGTCTTACAGGGTGGTAGCTGATAGTGGTGTTTTCCCCTCTTCTCCAAGTCCAAGCAGTCTGAGACCATGGGAGTTTGCTTTCTTCGCAAACTCTCTTCTCTGATTTCAGATCACGACTCCTTTTTCCCCACCCCATAAGAACTGATCTTTTTGGAATTATCTCCATAGTAGAAAATGCAGAACATGAGGTGCATTAGGATGTACTTGCTCCACAGGATCGGTGTGGCTTTATGTCTTTCCCTAACTCTCAAGGACTGGTCTTTCTAATTTGGTCTGTAGCATGCAAGAGGAGAACAGTCTTATGAATAATAGCTACTTGTGAATCAAGATTAATAGTTATACGGTGCTTCTGACTTTCAATCCAGTGTACATTTACTATGTCATGTTATTTATGCTTTGAAAGTGCCTTGAAGGGAGAATCAGAGCAGTATGTTTAAACTGAGCAGATACTTTTCTCTGTAAAGAGACTATACTTTATGTTGAAATCATTGAGCAATTTTGGACTCTAATGCAAGTGACTAAGATTTCATCAACTGGGTTTGAAAATGTTCTGGTTTTCTCTTCGCTTCCTTTCTTTTCTCATGTAAAAATCATGGGATCAAGTTGAAGAGAAAGTGGAAATTAGGTCAGGTGTTCAAAGCTGTGCTTTTTGGTCTAATAGCTTGTGCTTGCTAAATTCTCTAGGATACTTCAGACTAGAAAGTGCTGATTCTGGGAAAGGAGTATGTGTGAGTGGGAGGTGCGAGCAGGTGACTTTGGAGTTCTTCAAGTGCAGCTTTTGATTTCATTGGACAGTCTGCTTGGGAAGGGGATATTTGTGTTTTGAGGGAATTACATTAATATTACATAGGTTGTGCTTTACCAGATGTGAAGCAGCTTGGGTTGCTGGAAGGGTACTCTTCCCCATTAAACTGGTGTATATGTTCTAGCAGTTAGCACAGAACTCTTGGCTCAGAAACGTAAGTGGTTTGAGATCTATAGATGACTCAGAGACAAAGTAATAAGTAATGCCTTCCACCAGTGATTTATGGACTCTACTTGACCAGGCTATCTTGAGGAGAACTTTGAAACCAACTTGCACCATTCTACCTTTGATGAAGAAAGAGCACAAAAATAATTTGGAGTTCTTCCTAACACAGATTGGAAAGATTCATTTAACTGGGTAAGGAGACTAAGGGAGGAGGGTGAGTGGGATAACAGAAGGCAATTCAGGTCTCTTCTCTAGCACGCATGTCTTCACAAGGATTGAAATACTCCTTCAAGAAACCTGGAAAAAAAGGGGCTTCTGCTTTGCATATTTAGCATGTTCACTTACGAAACGTTCCTTTGAGTTAGAGATTGCTTGGGCTGGGAAAGGTGCCTTTTAAAGCCAAGTCCTATTTTAAAGGCCTAGGAATCTGGAATTTGCTCTTGGAAATAAACTTTGCACCTTGTAGAATGTTAAAATTACAAATTTGGCTGTACTAAGTGTTGATGGTGATCCTGGGAATATCTCAAACATGGAGTCCAAGACCAATTACTGCCTGACCTCTAAGTGTGTTTTCTCCCCATCCCTTCCCACATTGTCTTGATTCTTTTTGTGTTCCTAGGATAAATGTTCTTGGAAATAACTTGTTCCCTTCTGTGGAATACCCTGTCCCCGTGGGAACACCCCTTATTTCCCCATACATCAAATGGGACCATAGCCAGGACTGGGATGTTCCAAAAGCTGAAGACTTTCCAGCAGGTTCCAAAGGCTCTGCATCTGCTTCAGTCTACAATATTGGTGAGTTTGCCTGTTTGGGTTTTTTTTTTTTTGTAAAACTAAGAAGAAGATACTCAAAGCAGCATCCTTGAAGCCGTTGTCTTAGTGTTTGGTTTGGACTGGAAAAAACACAGATCTGCTTCTGAAATGGGATGGAAGAACATGAACAGAGCAGGAACCTGTGTTGATTCAGACGAAGAGCAGTTTTAAGGGCTGCATGTTGTCGGGCAGGATAGTTGGGGAAACAACTAGAACCTGTCGTAGACACTGAGGGGAAAAGACATCTTTATTAGTGTTTTTATTATTTTTTACTCTGTTGTTTATTCTTTGACAGATGTGAGTCCTGACTCTCCTGACCACTACTTGGTCGGTCACTGCATTGATGGCAGAGTTCTCTACCCAGCAACTGGGTACCTGGTGCTGGCTTGGCGAACACTGGCGCGGTCTCTTGGCATGGCCATGGAGCAAATGGCTGTTATGTTTGAAGATGTCACAATTCATCAGGCAACTATTCTTCCCAAGAACGGTGAGTGAGGAGTGCTGATACGTCTGCAAAACTGTGTAGGGAAGATGAAGGGAGTGAGAGAAAAGGAGTGCATGGGGAAAGTGAGGGAGAATGCAGGAAAGAGCCTATAAAGAGTAAGGCAACAGGACTGAACAAAGAAGTGAATTCATACAGTCAAGTAGTAGATGTTTCAGTCACCTTTATTACATGTTGTAACTCAACAGTGAGTCTGGAATAGTGAAAGAGTTAGTAGCAATGAATGGCCTCACAGTCCTGTCTGTCTTCCTCAATGTTTCTTGCAGGATCAATACAGCTGGAAGTAAGACTCATGCCTGCTTCCCACTGCTTTGAGGTGTCAGGAAATGGGAATCTGGCTGTGAGTGGTAAGTGAAAGAAGTGTAAGTGTATACACTGTGTTAATAAAATCCATTATTTATGAACAATGATAATGATGGTTATTCTTGTTACTGTGCCCATCAGGGAAGATTTCCCTCCTAGAAAACACTGCTATGAGGAACTTCCATAACCAGCCAGTGGACTTCAGGACTCAAGTAGACACAAGCTCAAAGTCTGGGCTCTTGAAAGAAGACATTTATCAAGAGCTGCATCTGCGTGGATATAATTATGGACCAACTTTCCAGGGTGTTCTAGAATGCAACACTGAAGGTGAATTTACTTTCAAAAGAAGCACAATGAGCATGGATATTGTAATGATGACTATTTGATCTCTTAATTCCATTTGTACTAACAGTTCAACTGACTGTGCTTTTTGTGGTAGTTGCACTTTTTATGATAGTGCAGAACAACCAAGAATTCTGATAGAGCATTGGAAAAGCTGTTATCTCCAATGTAGAACTAACTACTGAAGCTGGGTACCTACACCAAACTTGGCATGTAATAAGCAGTGGCATTCAGCATCTGCTGAGTGACCATAGTGAGACTTTCTCTTCCTCTTCTGCAGCAAGCACAGGGAAAGTTCTGTGGAATGGGAACTGGGTGACCTTCCTTGACACTCTGCTACATGTGCTGATCTTGGCTGAGCCTGGCCGCAGCCTGCGCTTACCCACCAGGATTCGCTTGGTCTGTATTGACCCAGTGCTGCATCAAGAGCAGGTGTGCCAATACCAGGACAATATAGAAGGTAACATCTCATGCCTGAGCTTTTACTGCTTGTTTTGACTGCTGTGGGGGTGAGTGTATGAATTCCTAAATAGTAGGGTGGACTTTGGGGGGCCCTCTTAGTCTCCAGGCTATTCTGCAGCTCTGTAGATGCGTAACAGCTTGACATAGCACTGTTCATTAGATCACCTTGAACAAAATGCTTGTTGTGTTTCCAAACGTATTTCTTTCCTGACTTTCAGCTTTTGAAGTTGTTGTGGACCACTGTCTCGACAGCCTTAAGGCAGGTGGTGTTCAGATCAACGGCCTTCACGCTTCCGTGGCACCACGGCGACAACAAGAACGGACCCCTCCCACCCTGGAAAAATTCTGCTTTGTGCCCTACACTGAGAGCAACTGTTTGTCTTCCAGCGCCCATCTTCACGTTTATCTGGAGCGCTGCAAAGGTAGAGTGGGATTGGTTTCTTGTCGCACTAAAGACTCCTCCAGCCTGACAGAAGTGAGAGGTGCTGTTCATACTACTTCAGAACACCCAAGAAATAAATGTTGGTCTCTGTGGAAGACTTCAGCAAGTGTCCTGTGTCTGCACACTTGCCAGAAGCTAAAAGCTAGTTCTGCTTGAGATATCTCTAAAATATGAGTAGGAGTAAAAAAGCCATGAGAAGGGACATTGTCCCTTCTGTAACAGTCAATGTGATGTCAGATGGCACAACCCCCTCTGCAAGTAGAGAGGCACAAATCCTCCTCTTTAAGGAGAAGTCCAACCTAGTTGCTTCGAACACTGACAGGAGAGCTTACTTCCTCAAGTCTTTAACCTTGCTTTGTTTTTCCCTGTGAACTGCCAAGATAAGGTGACATCTTTGTTCCCATTTGATTGTGGGCACAAGAGCATATCCAAACAGGAAAAGTGATTAATGAAGCATGCCAGAAAATAGATTGTTGGCTATGAGAACAGAATAGGAGCAGTTCAGTCTGTTGTGAAACTGGTAAGTTAATATAGCTCTTGGACTGGGAGACATCCGTCAGCTCATCACTTTAAGTGCCTTTTTATCAAAGGGAAAAAAATTACTTTTTTTTAAAGTTTTTACTCTGGGGATTAATTTTGCTTTATCTTGAGACAGCAATTTTTTCATTCTATGTTGGTAAGGCATCCTCATGCTCATTCTTAGATTTAGCAGTAGATTTTAAAGGTTTTAAGATTTTAAAAGATTTTTTTCCTTAGTTTCTCTTGCAGTGTCCAAATACTGTCCTCAAAGGTTTTTTTACATATACTATGGTGGGAATATTTTATTTTTTGTAATCCTGTTCCTGGTCTTGGTCAGGATTAGCTATTTTCCATTGGTTTATACAGCAAAAAAGCATTTTAGTAGTTTTATATTTGCAGAAACTTAAAATTTCCCTTCATGGGCTCCTTAATTCAATCAGAAGTTTCATGTTAGTTGCCCTCTTACCATGGGTAACTTTGGTTGTTAAGTTTGTCTTGCCACAAATCCTACTTGTTTGGGGCCTGCAACTACTGTACAATACATAATCATGTGGATGTCCAGAGGCTGCACAGTACCTGTGTGGCTGAGCTGATGATACAGGATGCTGTAATTTGTGATGCTGATAATAGCTGATGTACCAAACGGAGGCAAAGAGGAAAAGAAAAATTCTTAGAAAATCTTACTCTTCCTTTCATTTCCCCTTCTGTTGCATAGGTCTGATCCAGAATTTAAAGACTAAGGTGGCAGTGCATGGGGTCAAACTAGTCATCCCTGGACTAGAGACTGCAGTGGCTGCTACAGAGTCCTCACCCATACAGAAGGGCCTGCAGCATATCCTTGCTGAAATCTGCCGTCTGGAGCTGAATGGAAACCTTCATTCTGAGCTGGAACAGGTTGTGACTCGAGAGAAAATGCACTTCCAGGATGACCCTCTTCTCAGTGGATTGCTAGATTCTGTGGAGCTGAAGACTTGCCTGGATGTGGCAGTGGAGAACATGATCAGTCACAGGATAAAGATAGTAGAGGTTAGTTGGAAGCCTGGGATGGGATGGTAGCTAGTGTTTCTAGGCCTTTCAGTAACCTGATTACATGCTTCTGTTGTTCTGGATATCTTTGAGATATCATTCATGTTTCAACTTGGTTTCTCCTTTTTCTTCCCCTTTTTTTCATAGGCTATTGCAGGAAGTGGACAGCTATTCTCCCGTGTCAAAAGTATTCTGAATACTCAGCCCCTGTTGCAGGTGGACTACATTGCAACTGACCGTGTCCTGGAAAACCTTTCAGCTAATGAAACAGACCTACAAAATGCTGGTGTTCTCTCTAGCCAGTGGGATCCTTCTAGCCTTCCCTCTGGAAATCTGACCAACGCTGACCTGGTGGTATACAACTGTTCAACAAGTGTTCTGGGGAACACCTCTGAAATCCTCCCTAATCTGGCAGCTGCAGTGAAAGAAGGAGGGTTTGTTTTGGTACACACCCTTCTTAAAGGGGAAACTCTCGGAGAAATTGTCAGTTTCCTTACAAGCCCAGATCTGCAGCAGAAACACAGGTTCCTGAGTGAGGTAAGCCTCCTGGAAGGGCAAACACTTTGTCAGTGGATAGCCTGGAGTCTGCTGCCTTCAGACACCGATGAATGTTGAGTAGGTGTCCCTTCCATACCTTTCCACTGAGGCCTTCTGCAGAAATATCTAATAAACACTTCTTTAGAAGAGAGGACTTGTGAATTACTATATATTAGGTTGAGAGAGTAAACTGTTGGTTCAGTCAGGAAAGCCTTTCTTAATGCATTGAAAATTACTCATTATCATTTGTTTATCTGTCTAATCTGTGTGAAAACACTGGCCAGGATAATTCCTATTTAGTTGCAATAATGTGCTACATTGTTGGGTGGGGTCCAGCTTTATCACTGTAGTATCCTAAAATGCTTCAGTATCAAAATCTCTCTCTTCCTTTTGATATCACTGCTAGGAATGAGACTTCACAAATTAGTTAGGTTTTTCTAACATTAAAGTGCTCCCAGAAGGAAGGCTTTTCTCTTGTACTTTTCTTTTTCTCCCCTTCTTCCTCTCCACTTTATCTGATCCCATAATGAAATACGGTAAAATAGGCCCCGAGAAGTCGGGGGAGGAGGAGCAGAGTGTCTGCATTATACCTTCAAACCAGTATATATCATACAGATAAACTAATGCCAAAGCTGGCACGAGATGAGAGTGAATGGCAAGGGCAGGGGTGGGAAGTGGAACATCACCTTCTCTTAGCAGGTGTTAGATCAAGCAGTAATGGGAAGCTGTGCCTCTGCAGAACTTGCCTATTCTTCCTGATTTGAGAGGATACAGCTTCTCAGCTCTCTTCTTTTAGAATAAGAAGAGAGTAGCACTTCTAATATTTTAAGTTTTTTGTTTATAATTCTGGAGTGGGGGAGTTGAATTTTGAATTTTGTAATGACATGGATTTTAGCCCTTCAATTTCTGCCAAGATTTTTCAAGAGGATTTGCAAAGAAAGGGCAAGTCCTTTGCTTTGTGTCTTTCCCAGTAAAGAGGGGGATAAAAAGATGGCACTGAGATGCTACAGAAGCTAATACCATAAAACATAGATCTGTCATAAGTGTCAGTAGCCTGGTATTAGTAAATCCCTCGGGTAAGATACAGGTGAGTTGAATGAATCTTCTCTAAAGAAATTATACAAGGCAGGCAAGGGTGGGCAGAACTCAATATGGTTTTCAAAGTTTTCTAAATATAGATGCTGTCCTTAGCCCTCAGTGTAAGGGATCACACTTCTGGTTTGTGCCTTGCATATGAAAAGCAAATGGATGCTTTTCTGAGAGCCTGCAGTCATCTTTATTTCACTCAGATGGTAGAGCCTTAAGTGTTTCTGGATATGCCATACATGCATCTTCATTCTTTTGTTTTTTCTGAAATGCCATTTCCATGTGACTTAGGTATATGGGTGCTTCTTCCCTGCTAGAGTTTGGTTGCTTCTCCCCATCTCCATGCAGACAGGGCTTATGTGACATAGACTAGACACACTCGAATACCCTGTGGGATTTGATGGCATGCTCACTGCTCTGGTTTTTGCACACTTGGTAGTGCTAAGACTAGTTCCCTAACAAGGACTGAGATACTCGTACTCCTGCTTTTTGGAGATCCTTTAGGGAAGAAGGAGTTGTCAAGATGTGGAAAAAATACTGTTATGTTAATCAAACATATTTGTACCAAAACAATACAGAACAGATGCCAAGTTTTCAAGCAAAAGGAAGAGGTGCACAGTGCCTGTTCTTTTTAGTGAAGTTACCTATAAGGAGTCTCGATGTGAACTATAGCTGTGACTTGTAGTTTCAACTGACTCTTAACTTTGCTGTTAACTTGCTATTTTACCTGATTTGACAGGCACAGTGGGAGGACTTATTCAGCAAAGCCTCACTGAATTTGGTTGCCATGAAGAAGTCATTCTTTGGCTCAGTTATTTTCCTGTGTCGCCGGCAAGCCCCTACCAAAACACCCATTTTTCTGCCAATAGATGAAACCAATTATAAGTGGGTTGAATCCTTAAAGGTGAGAATTCCTGTGTCCTATGTATCTGAATTTCCAAATCATTATACTTTGTTAGTGAGATATTTAGTAGTGTTAAAAGAGGAGTGTGTGTGTTCAGTTACTTGTAATAAAATAGAACTTACTCATCTCTGACAAGGATATGAGGGCTATTTTCTTTCTGTTTCGTGGTAAAACTATTTGAGGTTTGTCCTGTAGGAGATCTTGGCTAACCCATTGGAGCAGCCTGTGTGGTTGACTGCCACCAGTTGTGGGAACTCGGGAATTTTGGGAATGGTGAACTGCCTCCGCCTTGAAGCAGAAGGCCACCGAATCAGGTACATAAGCACACCCTGGAGTTACATTTGGGAGATGAGATAATTCTGTGTTAGCATCTTTCCAGACCTATAGCAAAGCAAACAAAATCACAACTCTTGTTTTCCAGATGCATGTTCATTTCCAACTTGAATTCCTCCTCAGCTGTCCCAGCCACGAGTCTTTCTTCCCTGGAGATGCAGAAGATTGTTCAGAAGGACCTGGTGATGAATGTGTATCGTGATGGAAAGTGGGGCTCCTTCAGGCATCTCCCATTGCAGCAAGGTAACTTTGAGGTCTGAGGAGCACTTGCAAGGCCTTGAATCTGAATGAAATTTGAACAGAAAACAAGTAGGTATTGTTCCTACAGTTACCTGTTATTATTTTAATGGATAATTTTGAATTCCTCTGCTCCAGCTCAGAGCAAACAATATTATGCTCTGGTGCCAGGAGGAGGGATAGGCTAGTTAGGGTATCAGTAGTATTGAAGGGTAAGAAAGGGCATTCTGCAGAGCAGTTGGAGGAGGAGTTAGGAATTATACAAGGAATTTACTAATTCTGGAAAGCATGTACCTGTGTTAATGTGTGTAAGTTCTTATTGTTCCTTCTTCTGCAGCACAACCTCAGGAGTTGACAGAATATGCCTATGTGAATGTGCTGACTCGTGGAGACCTCTCCTCTCTTCACTGGATTGTCTCCCCACTTCGACATTTCCACACAACTAATCCCAATGTTTTACTCTGCAAAGTTTATTATGCATCTCTCAACTTCCGGGACATTATGCTGGCCACAGGGAAGCTTTCTCCAGATGCTATCCCTGGTGAGTTAAAGTAACTCTGGAGGGAAATGTAGTTATGTGTTGTTCTAGAATTGATTCACATGATCTCTTGAATGTCAGTTTGGCACCAGCTCAAGTATGCCAGTTTAGCAAGCAAGCATGCTTTTGAGAATGAAGTACAGCCCTGTTGCAGAACTCCCAGGTTCTACTTCCAGTTACAATTCCATTTTTTTCATATGGCACAATTAACATGCTCTGAGGAATTGTTATTGGCCTCATTGCATAGATACCAAGTGTGAGGTAAAACAACTTCATTGAGGTTCCAGAGATGGGCATGGTACTTACCAAGGTGGGAATGTTGATGTTGCATGCTGCCATGCTGCTGGACATGCTTGACTTTTAGGGGAGAAAAATGCACAATAAAGCCATGGCCTGTCTACAAAACTGAGGTGATATTATCTTGCTTCATAGCAAGTTAAGAATTAATGTAATGTCTGTGAAGTGGCTTTAAAAATCTATTTAAAAGAGAGGGGGTGGAATATGTAAAATTTTAGTTCATTGGGAGACACTTATGGGTGACTTGAGTAGGGCTTGGGTTCCCCTTCATGACTAAGCAACCTGGCCTAATGAAAGTTGTCCCTGCTCATGGCAGAAGGTTGGACCTGGCTGTTGGAACTTTAAGGCCCCTTCCGACCCAAACCATTCTATGATTCTATGACTGACATAAGTGTCTGCCTAAAATGTGAGTTTACAAGAATTCAGATTTCTCTGTGTATTTTTGCTGTGATCATCCTTTCTAGTTTATGTATCATTCTTTTTCAGAGGGACAGAATTGTCTCTGCAACAAGATGTTTTCATGAAATTTCTCAAACAAAAACTGGAAACTAAAGCAATATCAGGAAGGATAAAGACTTAAGATCTAATGAGACCAAGTCCTTTTTTGCTACTCTTGGAGCAAGACATTAACTTTAGCAACTTACAAACTGTGTCCATAATAGACTCCCAGCACTATCCAAAGTCTCTGGGGTTCTGACTTCCAGGGACTGCTGTTGTAGTAAAGGGATTTGGGAAGAGAAATTACCTTTATAAAAGGTGCTAATGTTCTTTCAGGTAACTGGGCTTTGCAGCAATGCATGTTGGGCATGGAGTTCTCAGGACGGGACCTAGCTGGAAGAAGAGTGATGGGATTGCTGCCAGCAAAGGGGCTGGCCACAGTGGTGGACTGCGACAAGAGATTTCTATGGGAGGTGCCTCAAAACTGGTAGGTCAACTTCTGTTTTCTGATTAAGATTTGCCTTCTTGCCTCAGGCTGATCAAACCTGGGTGCTGCACAATGGGAAATGATAACAGGGCTTTAGTGTTCAGAGCAACTGTAGGGTTTTGGTTTAGATTCAGCACAGGAGTTCAGTACTAGTTTTTGTACAGTGGCTTGCACAAGGTTCTCATCACTTTCTTGGGCCCTTAGCTCCATGTGTTTCAGTATACACTGAGATTTCAGTGTTGGTTGTATTACTGGTTAATTACTGAAATATTTTTGTAGAATGGTGAATCTTGTCTGTGCTTGGCAGCTGTGGTAGTCTGCCCTGTGATAGGTCAGAAAGCGCAAGTGGTTGCCAGTCTCCACAGCTTAAGCTTTCCATTGCAGAAAGGCAGATTTCATCAGGAGAATCTACTGGTCTTTTTCAAGGCTAAAGATATCTTTCATTTTGCTCTTCAGGACTCTAGAAGAAGCTGCTTCAGTGCCTGTAGTTTATGCCACTGCTTATTATGCTTTGGTGGTTCGAGGTGGTATGAAGAAGGGTGAGAGTGTCCTTATTCACTCTGGCTCAGGAGGTGTGGGCCAAGCAGCCATTGCCATTGCCCTGAGCATGGACTGCCGTGTCTTTGCTACTGTAGGTGAGTACTGAGGGCCCAAAGGTATGGGGAAAGATATGGAAGCATAGATAATAAATAGAAGGAAGCATATGTGCACACATATGTCTGTATACCTATTTAGGTGTATACTTATTCCCCCCAGTATGATCTGCTGTAGTTATGAACTAGTTTCCAACCTGAGAACTGGATATATGGTAATTACAGCTACTGACTATGTGCTTGAAATTTCCACAGCACAGTCAAATTTATCTACCCCTGTACACTATATAATGAAAAGTACACAAGAAGATCAAAGCTTCTTCCTTTTAAATTTGGTAATGTGAATCCAATACCTGTCCATTGAAAGACTTTGGTCTATTTCTGGTCCCTGCTTTACCCCATAAATGAGCAGTAACAACCAGACAGCCCTTGTCCTAAGGTCTGACATTTTGAGAGACTGAGAGCTTTGAAGCAAGTGATTGATGCCTGCTCAGACTTACAATCCTTGGGGAAAAGATATGCAGAGGAAAATAGGCTGTTTCATCAAAAAAAAAGAAATTAGTGTAAGAGTACTGACATCCTTCAACCAGTCTTCTGCTTCCAGGCTCCACTGAGAAACGTGAGTATCTCCAAGCAAGATTCCCACAGCTAGATGCTAATAGCTTTGCCAGCTCCAGAGATACTACCTTTGAGCAACATATACTGCGAGTTACCAACGGAAAAGGTGAAGTTCAGGAAATATTTTTCCTTTTTTTGTCAGCTGTGCCACATTATGCAGTTGCACATTCTAAAGACAATAGAAGACAAGGTTAGGCTCTCAGCAGAGTTGATATTAAGTAGTTGCTTCTCTTTCATTGCAGGTGTCAACCTGGTGTTAAATTCCTTGGCAGAAGAGAAGCTCCAAGCCAGTTTACGGTGTCTGGCTCGACATGGGCGCTTCTTGGAAATAGGCAAATTCGATCTGTCTAACAACAGTCAGCTTGGTAAGATGGGGCATCAGGAAATACATCACATTATGTTTTAGCTGCTGGCCACTACCCACAGATCCCTTTCTTCAGGGCTGCTCTCCAGCCACTCCCAGTTTATACCTGTGTCTGATGTTACTTGGCCTCAGGAGCACAGCCTGGCTTGTTAAATTTCAGATAATTGATTGCCCAATGTTCCAGTCTGTCCAGACCGCTCTGCAAGGCCTCTCATCCCTCAAGGCAGTCAGTAGCATCTACCAGTTTTTGAAGGCACAGGGGCAAGATTAACCTGATTTCTCTTGGATAGGAGAACAAATTTTTGAATGTTATGTTGTGGTGGGTTAGTGAAAATTTACAAGAATGTTGTCCTGTTGTAGAATGATTGCATATACCAAGTGTTGATGGTCTGCTTCCTTATTCTAATTAAATTTCAAAAGATCTATCATCTTGGAGAACCTTGATATGAGGAAGAGTCTCCTGTGGAGATTGACAGGATGTATGTAAGATTCTAGCTCCTCTATGACTCCAACTCAGCTGTCACTAGACAAAAAAAAGTCCTTTTTAATATCAGACTGACCATGATATAGCTTGTTCTCTCAACACACAATTTTTGTGAGTAGAATTTCTTTTAAACTTGTCTTCTCGTAAGAGAATAACCTAGTGAATATAGTGTTTGGAGAGCATCTGCCAGAATGAGTTTGGAAAATGTAGAATTGTAAGCATCTGACTGCTCTGTTCCTGTGACCTACCCAGAAATGTTTCTGTAGCAGAAGATAGACTTTGTTTTGAAATGTGAGTAGGATCAGGTCATAACTGAGTTGCTTTTTCTAGGAATGGCTCTCTTCCTCAAGAATGTGGCATTTCATGGGATCCTGTTAGATTCAATATTCGATGAGGGAAACCAGGAGTGGGAAGTAGTATCGGAGTTGTTGAAGAAAGGCATAAAAGACGGTGTAGTAAAGCCCCTGAAGAGTACAGTCTTCAACAAGGAAAATGTGGAAACTGCCTTCAGGTTCATGGCACAAGGAAAACATATTGGCAAAGTTATGATCAAGGTAATGAGATAATGCCTTTGATTCTCTGATGCATCTGGCATCCTCTGTAGGTGACTGTATTGGATATTTTGATCCACTTTGAGTTGAAATTGTACAGCTAGGGCAGCACGGGGTCAGTTTTTACTGCTGACACTGTAACATATGTAACTGTCAAGTCTGACACATTCTACAAGATTCATTCCCATTGACTGGAGGAGCATAACTTGGAAAGATAAGAAATGCATTATGCATCTGATTGTAACTATTTTTTTTTCTTTCTTTGTGGGGGCGGGGGGAAGGTCCAAGAAGAGGAAAAGGAGTATCCTTTAAGAAAGTCTGAACCAGTTAAAATCTCTGCGATCTCCCGAACCTCCTGTCCACCTACCAAGTCTTACATCATCACAGGGGGCCTAGGAGGATTTGGGCTTGAGTTGGCACAGTGGCTAGTCGAGAGAGGAGCACAGAAGCTCATACTGACATCTCGTTCTGGCATACGAACTGGTAAGCAAAAATTGTAAGGGAACAGGGAAACTGACTGCCTTTCAACACACCACAGTTTGTAGTTTCTCTCCATTTTTAAGTGTCCTATTGGCAAAAAATAATGCCTTGATCTTTTCCTCTCCTGTATGTATTATTATCTCACTTCAAACAAGCCTTTCATTCTTAAGGAGGAAGTATGTTTTAACTTGACCTTTTTTTCAGCTACTACTTTCCCTTTTTTATGCTTCCTAATTCTATCAACACGTTCTCTCTTGCACAGAATTTTTTCTACAGCCTTACTTTTACCTTTACCCTATCTGCAAAGTCTGTATTTGGCTACCTCACTGATTTGTCCAGTGGCTGTAGAATATTGGATCACATGCCACAAGGAAGGGCCTGTCAACTCCATGCTAAAGATACTCTGTCCCTTGAGCTACATATATGGATGCTTGCTCTTGCTCCTTAGATAACTCATCTGTAAAGATGGACCCTACTGTCTGATAACTTCCATAAGCATTTTTACTCAGTTTTAAAGCATTAGTTTGATTACAGTTGCAGCATTGAGATTTCTTATCAGTGATAGTCTTTAGTATTTCCTCAAACAATCTCTGTCTCTATAGGTTTATTCTTTCACATAGATCAAATGCTTCTCAAATTCTGGCTGTGCTCTGTAACCTGGTGGCTCGCTCTAATCTAGCCATTCTTTCCCATCCCAGTACCAAATTCTTGTTCATTTCCCTCCATGGTTACAATTTTTCTTCCTTCCCCCCACCCCTCACCACCCCAACCCTTATCACAGAATCACAGAATAGGCTGAGTTGGAAGGGACCCACAAGGATCATTGGCTCCAACCCTTAGTGCTGCACCCATTTCCAAGAGTCACACTGGGTACTGTTGGCCAAACGCTTCTTAAGCTCTGCCAGGCTTGGTGCTGTGACCACTGCCCTGGGGAGCCTGTTCCAGCATCCAGCCACCCTCTGGGTGAAGAACCTCTTTCTAATATCCAGCCTACACCTCCCCTGACACAACGTCAGGCCATTCCCTTGGATTCTGTCACTAGTCACCACAAAGAAGAGATCAGTGTCTACCCCTCCTCTTCCCCTCAACTCAAGGAAGTTGTCACTGCAGTGAGGTCTCCCCTCAGTCTCCTCTAGGCTGAACAGACCAAGTGCCCTCAGCTGCTCGTCATACAGCTTCTCCTCAAGGCCCTTCCACATCTTCATTGCCCTCATTTGGACACTCTAATAGCTTAATGTCTTTCTTATATTGTGGTGCCCAAAACTCCACACAATATTCAAGGCAAGGCTGCCCCAGAGTGGGACAATCCCCTCCCTCACCTGGCCAGCAATGCTGGGCCTGATGCCCCCAGGACACGGTTGTCCCTCCTGGCTGGCAGGGCACTGCTGACTCATGGCCAGCTGGCCATGGACCAGGACCCTCAGGTCCTTTTCCCAGCACTGCTTTCCAGCATCTCATTCCCAGTCTGTCTGTATATCTGGGATTCCCCCATCCCAGGTACAGAATCCAGCACTTTCTCTTGCGAAAGTTCATATGGTCGGTGATTGCCCAGTCCTCTCGTTTGTTGAGGTTTCTCTGCAGGGCCTTCCTGCCTTTGAGGGAGTCAGCAGCTCCTCCCAGTTTTGTCATCTGCAAACTTGATCAGTAGCCCCTCCAGTCATCTATGGAGATGTTGAAGAGCACAGGGTCTAATACAGAGCCCTGTGGAACCCCACTAGTGGCAGGTCACCAGTCTGATGTCACCCTCCGTGCCAATTGCTCACCCACTGTGTGACGTGTTTATCCAGCTCTGGGCTGGACAGTGTGTCCAGAAGGATATGGTGAGAGACCATATCAAAAGCTTTACTGAAATCCAAAAAGATTACATCAGCTGGCTTCTCTTGATTGACTAGGTGGGTTACCTTGTCATAAAAGGAAGTCAGGCTGGATAAGCAGAACTCTGCTCTCGTGAAGCCATGCTGGCTGGGAGCAATGACTGCATTGTCTTTCAGGTGTTTTTCAATACGTCTCAGAATAATCTTCCTAACTTTATCAGGAACTGAAGTGAGACTGACAGACCTATAGTTTTCAGGATCCTCCTTCTTTGTAGGCTACCAGGCTAAACGTGTCAAAGAGTGGAAGGCACTGGGCATCCAAGTGTTGGTATCTACCAGTGATATTGGAACACTAGAAGGAACACAGCTATTGATAGAAGAAGCTTTGCAGCTTGGACCAGTTGGAGGCATCTTTAATTTGGCTGTGGTAAGTATTCAGGATATGTCTGTACCAAAAAGTTACATAAATACATTGTATAGTGTTATCCTGTCAAGCTGTGTAGCATATTTAAACAGAGAAGTTGGAGATACTGAAGTCGCACCGTTTTTTAATCCCTTCCCTGCTCCCCATAGGTCCTTAGAGATGGCATGATCGAAAATCAGACCCCGGAATTATTCTGGGAGGTCAACAAGCCCAAGTATTCAGGCACCCTTCATTTGGATTGGTAAGTGTCTGTAGAAGGGACAAATAACTGCTTTTATGGTCACAAAACTGATCAAACTTACTCGTTTTAGTCTTGCACTAGCTTTCCACAGTAACACAGTTAGCAGGACTTTCTGATGAGGTTTCTGTCTCCTGCTCTGTTCCAAGGGTAACTCGTAAGAAGTGTCCAGACCTGGACTATTTTGTTGTGTTCTCCTCTGTAAGCTGTGGAAGAGGAAATGCTGGACAAAGTAATTATGGCTTTGCTAATTCTACCATGGAACGTATCTGTGAGCAGCGACACCATGACGGACTGCCAGGTGAGATAACTGTACTCATTGCACAGAATAGTCTCTCTCACCAAACCTCCAGATGAGAACCAGCTCACCAGAGCCTTGTGCACTTACCTGGAGTGATAATGAATGTTGAAGGCTGTTTTCCCCTTCTAGGTCTTATCCTGAATCATTCATGTATGAATGAACACTGATTATTTAACAGTACAAAGGAGATGCAGGCTTAGCTTAGCTGGTTTTTAACTCTCTTATGCTTTAGTTAGCTGCTTAGTGTATTCTTTCTTCTGATTTCTCCCCCAGGCCTGGCAATCCAATGGGGAGCCATTGGTGATGTGGGTATCTTGCTGAAGACAATGGGAAACAAAGACATTGTGGTGGGGGGAACAATTCCCCAGCAAATCAGCTCATGCCTGGAGGTACTTGATGTCTTCCTGAATCAGCCTCATCCTGTCATGTCCAGTTTTGTCCTGGCAGAGAAGGTCTCTGTGAAAGCTGAAGGAGGCAGTCAACGAGACCTTGTAGAAGCTGTTGCTCACATCCTGGGTAAGTGTTCTTACTCAAGCACTGCTGGGCATTGTCTACCATCTCAATGCTTTTGCAAAGCAGTGGTGCTGCTGTAGGTGCTCTGTTCAGCATCTCCCAATTTCCTGTGCTATGGGTATGTTGTTGTTGTGGGACTGTTTGGGGTCTTTTTTCTTTTTTCCTTTATATTGCTCCTCCTCCAGTGATCACTTTTTGTTTCTTATATGGGTTTTTCTCCTTTGCTGTGTTTACATTCCCATGCACATATATTCCAGTGTCTTGGATTTTATATAGAGTGGACTGGTACCTCTCTCCAAATGGAGAATCAACAGGAACAGGCCCCAAGAGCAAAATTCTACAACAGCACATAATAGGGCAAATGCATGTCTAACTTTCTGAGTGCTATTCCAGCTTTCAAATATTCACCTTAGGATGTCTCCATTCTGCAAAAAGTAGCTTTTCTGTACATAGTGGCTAACTGGTAGTGTATTTACTGACCAGCTCTGTCTGTTGTCCCATGTGACCATCTAGTAACCATAGCTTAACTATGTGTTACAGGTGCTATGTCTTCCTGTCTGTATTGAACCTGCTTCCTTTTACCATTGTGTTCCCTATTTTTGTGTTGAAAGTGACTGATCTCTGTCAATTCTATCTATTGTGTCCCACTTCAGTTATCTCTTTTGCAGACAGAAGTGTTTATTGATCCTTTGTTTACTACCAAAAGAGGAACTGATAAATGACAGTCTCCTGAGTGGTACTGGACAAATTGTGTGCAGTTGTTTGACAGCAAATCTGGCCTCTGAGAACAGGAACAGCTTTTAGAAGTCATAGGAAAGTGTCTGGGAAACTGTACTAGCTGTTAGTTTGGAAAGAAGAGTGTGAAGACAACAAAGGGAGAAGCTGGTAGTAAAGTGTAATGGTGGGAAGAGTGGCAACATGGGGCAGGACAAGAGGGAGGAGGAGACAGAGGTGTAGATGCAGGTGTTATTATGAGAGGCCTTTTACAGGTAAGGAAAAGGTGAGAGATTGAACAGTGAAAGCTGAAGAAGAAAAGGCAATGAAGGCTAGAGGAATCACCTCCTCCAGTGTGATAGACATCAAGTGTTGCGATCAGCTATCATTGACACTGATAACTTTCTTCTCATATTGTAGATGAGAGTTAGTTCCATTAGGTCTAGGACTGCAGTTAGAGCTCCCAGTATGTGGAATTTGTTGAACTGACAACTGCTCTGGACTCAGTATAGAGCTCATGTGAAAATGTTCACAGCTATTTAGCTGAGACTAATGTATGCCGTGTCATAAATCTGTGCACATTTAATGTGTACTCTAAAGACTAGGTCCTATATGACATTATATGAGTTGTACAAGAGGTGACTTGTGAAAGTATTCAATGACTCTGAAAGGTAATTCTCTGTAGCTGTAGGTTATTGAGATTTTAGGAGAAAAAGAAGTGGAGAAGGCTGCTAGAGGCCTAGAGCTGAAAAGAAACTGGCCTTCTGCTAATGTGCTGTTTTGTTCTCAGGTGTCCGTGACGTGAGTAGTCTGAATGCTGACAGTTCCTTGGCTGACTTGGGCCTGGACTCCTTGATGGGTGTGGAGGTGCGCCAGACGCTGGAGAGAGACTATGACATCGTTATGACCATGAGAGAAATTCGACTCCTTACAATCAACAAACTGCGTGAACTTTCTTCCACATCTAAGACAGCAGAGGGTACAGTGTCTGGATTAGGGCTGCTACCAGTCACCTGTGTCCAAATAATTAAGCTCTCAATCCATTGCCTTCATCTCTAGTGACATAAACCTCTATCAGATCGTGAAATAAGGGTATGGGCGAATGGATTTTAAGTGACAGACATGTCACAGTGTATTGACCACTGGGTCAGGCCCATCATTTCTGGGGGCAGGGTGTAAGAGCAAATGTGAAAGCTGCTTTTTTGCCTGGCTAGCACCTGCATGCATGAGTACTCTTATGTGGCTGACTGCAGGATGCAATCTGAGACCTTTTACTTGTCTGGGGAATAAACAACGTAATGTCGTGCTTGCAGTAAGCGAAAAGCATATGGAGTTGCTGCAGAGACACTGACAATAGGACAAAAAGATTCTTATGTCTGTGCCCTGGTGATGTCCTGAGCCAATGGACTAATATAGAGCAGCCCTGAGGCTCTCCTTTAGGACTATGGTTACCTGACCAAGACTGATCCTGAAGCTAATTGTGTTTGTCTGGTGTGCTTTCCTTCAAAGAGCTGAAGTCATCCCCACTGATGAAGACAGGCCTGGGCAAACCTCCAAAACTAGATTTGAACAACCTGTTGGTGAACCCAGAAGGGCCAACAATCACCCGTCTCAATGACATTCAGAGCATGGAGCGCCCTCTTTTCCTTGTTCACCCCATTGAAGGATCCATTGCAGTTTTCTACACTCTCGCCTCCAGACTTCACATGCCCTGCTATGGGCTCCAGTGCACAAAAGGTATCTCAGTTCTTCAGCATTTTGAATTTGCAAACGTAACATTCTGAATTGTAGATGCCTTATAGGGAGAGCTTTGTTTCTAGACTAAAAAGGATGAGTATCAGGGCCTATTAGTCTGCGTAGGGTGATGTCAAACATCCCCGGGTCTCAAGAGGAATAATACGTTAGGCTGAAGAGCTTACTTATGAGAAAAACAAGACATTCTGTTCAACCCATCCTTGGAAAGCCAGAGTATTGCTATTGTCCAAAATGCAAGTTGTTAACCATAATTTAGTAACTTACCTGCAAAATAACCAGAATGTTTCCTACAGAGTTATTTCTGAGTGCATGAAAACATATTTCTCTCTGCCAGTGTCTTTTCACCAGAGTCAGTTTCTAACTCACTTCCATGTTCTAGCTGCTCCCTTGGACAGCATCCAGAGCCTGGCAGCCTATTACATTGACTGCATGAAGCAGATCCAGCCTGAAGGACCTTACCTCATCGCTGGATACTCTTTTGGTGCCTGTGTAGCCTTTGAAATGTGCTCCCAACTGCAAGCACAACAAAATGCTTCCCATGCACTCAACAGTTTATTCCTCTTTGATGGGTCTCATTCCTTTGTGGCAGCATATACTCAGGTAAGGGGCACAAAGAGAACCTTCTGTCTGGGGCCCATCCTCTCTCATCAGGACTCATGTTCTTGGAGCTTAGTGTTCTAGATATGAGCAATCTGAAAAGGTGAGAGAATTCCTGACAGGGAAGTCAGGAGACAGCTGTAGACAGTGGATGCTTTAGAGATGGCTGAAGGGTAGACACATATGATGGCTGGTCTTCATTAATTGGCAACAGCTTAGGCACAAATGTTGCTCTTGCTATGATAAATCATATTATTGATTCCAGTATGACTTCTGGAAGGTCCTGGTGCCTGCAAGCCTAGATCCTTGTGTAGTGGTGCTAGGAAACCTTTCTTAAGGCTTCCCTTCCATTTTCATTGTACTTTCTAGAGAATACTTGGTTCTTGGCAATTGCCACCCATGGATTTGCTTTCTAATCTGTCCTCAAAGGATTTTCCTCCTCCCAGTTTTCCCAGTTCACATCCTTTGTTCTGTAATTGTTGTTATCTGACTTTCAAGATCAGGCATACTGCTTTCATGTTCACATTGTATTCTTCTCTTTCCCAGAGCTATAGAGCCAAGCTGACCCAAGGCAATGAGGCTGCATTGGAAACTGAAGCACTGTGTGCCTTTGTTCAGCAATTTACAGGCACTGAATACAATAAGGTAATGTTTCTTTTTTAATATATGTGTATATATATATAAAAGTGTGTGTATATATAAGTATCTATATATGTCAAGTGTGTGTGTA
>WEIV01009083.1:129034-142779 GCA_013390005.1 Calyptomena viridis
CTCAGGCTAAGCCCCGGGGCGGCGGCGGACGCGGCGCTGCACGGGCGGCCGGGCAGGAGATGCCGAAGCTGCGCGGGGAGGCCTTCTGGAGGGAGACTCTGCGGAGCGCGCATTACGTCGTGGCGCCCATGGTGGACCAGAGCGAGCTGGCCTGGAGGCTGCTGAGCCGCCGCCACGGTGCCCAGCTCTGCTACACGCCCATGCTGCACGCCCAGGTCTTTCTCAGGGACGCCAACTACCGCCGCGAGAACCTCTACGGTGAGGCCTGTCCCGAGGACCGCCCGCTCATCGTGCAGGTGAGCTGCGGCTGCCGGAGGGGCTGCCCCGGGCTCGCTCTCGGGAAACGCTGCCAAACGCGCCCGCGCCACCCACCCCGCTCGTGGGAACAGAGCGGGCGTTCTCCAGATGTGCCTCAGCTGAAGCTAGTCAGGCTCATCGGGATTTTAACGTGGTTGTGTAGGATGATGGAAAGCCCATTTTCTTCACCTAGCTACCCCTGACAGAACTCGACTCACAAAGATAAGTGTGTTTTTCTGTTTATCTTATGTGTAGCAGAGGATTTGGTGTCTTAACCACGGGGGCCTGGAGCACCTCTGCACATCATCTTTAGAGAGAGATTACAACTGGTCTTGTAGAATCAAAGTGTGCCCCAGGGAGGATCACAGTTTTTTGATTAGTTCTCTGAAACCCCAAGCTCAGTTGCTTAGCTATAGAGGAAGGATGCAGGAAGATAAGAGGACTTAAAGCATGGATTGCTTCTGCTTCTTGAGTACTGTGTGATGTTCAGGTACTTCACTCTGTCCCAAAGAGGGAGAGTGGCTTGTGGAGCTGGAGAATAATGTAGGGAAAGACATTTGGCATGAGCAGAGAAATGGCTGATTTTCACACATGAAGTGTTTAAATGGATCAGGACTCTTCGTCCTGGAAAAGAAGTGTCTCCCTCAACAAAGGGGAGACATGAGAGAGGTCTTTGGAAGTATTACTAGCTTGAAGATGACGAGTGTAGTGATGAACTGCAGAATTCATTGCTGTGGGATGTACTGGATGCTGAAATCTTACATGAGTTTAGAAAGTAAATGAAAGAAAATACTTGAGGGTCTTTAGGTGCAGCAAACACACCTGCTTCCAAAGCCCTTAAAGACACTTTTCAGCTTCTGCTGTTGCCTAGACATCTGTTGTTGACCTTTACTAAAGCAGGATGAGGTGGACTGTTGATCTGTCTCAGTACAGCTTTCACAGAATGACAGAATATTCTGGGCTGGAAGGAACCCACAAGAGTCACCAAGTCCGGCTCTTAAGTGAAGGGCCTGTAACATGGATTGAATCCACAACGTTGGTGTTATTCACACCATGCTCTGACCAACTGAGCTAATCTAGGGTTTTGTATGTTATTCTTGTGTAGGAGGTGGTTTCTTTTGCAACAGAAAAATACAAGTGTCAGAAATTCGATTAGTCTTAGAAAGCTTTGAGTCACAAATCTTCAGCTCAGTAAACTGTGTGTCCCGAGGGGACTGCCTGAAGAGGGGCACTTACTGTGGGCTTGCTGGGTTATCCTGCTTCCCACTGGCCACTATTGGACATAAAGTACAGAACTAACTCCATTAATCTTTGGATTGACCTAGTGCAGCAATCTGTACAGATTTGGTCACAGACTTTTGGGATTAGATTAGGCAGAGGTATATCTGAGCTCAGCCTGCTCTGTAGGCTATGTTTGGTGTGTAAACACCCTCATTATGTGGCTTGGTTGGAGGCTTTCTGTTATTTCAGTCATCTCAGAGAAAGCAAATGAATTTTTGTGTTTTAGTCAATGTCAGCCATAACTTATGTCATGCTGTAGGGTTTAAATATCATCTTCTGCACAAAAGTGTTTGAGTTCAAATTTTGTTTCAAGTTGATTTAAAGATGTGATGGCATTGTTATGTTAATAATGAATTTTAGAAAATCTGTTTAAAAGCATAAGTGAGAAGAATAGTCTGGCTCTGTCCTCTTCAACAAAACAGTTCTGAATTAGCATATTTTTTCTTAATAACTTGATTTTTGCACTGTGCTTTAAATACAGTGTTAATTATATTTAAGACTGAGCATTTGACTGATAGCCCACGTATCTGTTTCACAATCTGTGCTAATGAGAATTCATTTTAGAGGCAGTAGGGCTTATTAGTATCTACAAAGGTTGAGTTGTCTCAAGACCTAGAGATACTGTGGGTAACTCCTTTCCTCTGCACCACTTCTATGTATTAAAATGCTACAGATGTTTGTTTTAAGGGGGGGTTTAAGATTTGTTCCGGCTTATCCTTGAGTACCACATGAGAAGTATTTATCAAATATTTCTTTGCTTCTTGAATGCTTATCTATCTCATTATGTCATGTGAAGTGGTAAGTTCAAAGCATTTGAAGCTGGTAAGTGTCACAGGTTTTGTTTGGGGTTTTTTTAATAGAATATCCTGATTTGGAAAGGACCCATAAGGATCATCAAGCCCAACTCCTGTCCCCGTGCAGGACACCCCCACAGTCCCACCCTGTCCCTGGGAGCAGTGTACAAACCCTCCTTGAGCTCTGTCAGGCTTGGGGCTGTGACCAAACCCTGGGGAGTCTGTTCAGTGCCCAAACACCCTGTGGGGGAAGAACCTTTCCCTGATATCCAGCCTAAACCTCCCCTGGCACAGCTCCAGCCGTTCCCTGATCACAGAGCAGAGAGCAGTGCTGTCCCTCTGCTACCCCTCGTGAGAAAGCTGTGGACTGCTATGGAATCTCCCCCCAGTCCCCTCCAGGCTGAACAAACCAAGTGACCTCAGCCACTCCTCATATGGCCTCTGCAGAACCTTCACCGTCTTCATAGGCTCCTTTGGACTCTAATAGCTTTAGATCTTTTTTATACTGTGGCACCCAAACTGCCCTCCAGGACAGGACTGGCCCTCCTGGCTGCGAGGGCACTGCTCACTCACGTCCAGCTCGCCGTCAGCCAGGACCCCAGGTCCCTTTCCCAGCACTTCTCTCCAGCATCTCCTTCCCAGTCTGTCCGTACAAGCAGGATCACCCCATCGAGGTACAGAATCCGGCACACTTCGTATGGCTCGTGATTGCCCAGCCCTGTGATCTGTCAGGGCCTCTCTGCCTTCGAGGGAGTCAACAGCTCCTCCCAGTTTAGTATTTGGACAAGGTTACAAGTCATTTATGAAGATGTTGAAGAGCTCTGGGCCAGAGATGGAGCCCTGCATAACCCCAGTAGTGACAAGTCATCAGCCTGGTGTCACCCCGTTCACTTTAGCCCTTTGCACCTGATCCGTGAGCCAGTTGCTCACCCATCACAGATGTGTTTATCCAGAAAGATCCTGTGAGAAACAGTGTCAAATGCTTTACTGAAATCCAGTAAGATTACATCACATAGTTTCCCTTAATCATTTTGAGAAATGGTGTTTGCTGTTATTAAATGTGCATGTTGGGCCTGTTTTCTGTAGCAAGTTGTCACTTCGTAACTGCATCATAACGTGTTGTCAGTACTTGGAGAAAGTATTGCCTGATGATTCCACTTCTCTTTGGTATTCACAGTTCTGTGCCAATGATCCTGAAGTGTTTGTCCAAGCAGCACTGTTGGCTCAGGATTACTGCGATGCCATAGACCTAAATTTGGGTTGCCCCCAAATGATTGCAAAGAGAGGTACGTGCAAACCTGAACCCTGGATAAACAGAGAAACGGCATGTTCCAAACGGGAACGTTGGCAGTAAAACATGAAGAGGGCCAAGCCCTGGGGAGGGGCTGCTGAAGTCAGACTTAGTTACACCCACCGTAACAGGTAACGTTGTAGTACCTAAAGCAAAAACTAGATATCCTATTAATTCCAGTTTCTCTTAAGTGACAGCTCCTGTGTCTAGAATATCCTTCAGAAAAAAGTATTTTTAGTAAGAGCTTGATTTTTTTTATGATTTCAGTTGCTCAAACAGGCTAATTTTGAAAAACTGCATTTAAAATTACATCATATGGGCACTTAGCATCTCCTGTTTCCTTGAAACTTGCACGGAGTTTATTCTCATTGGTATGGAGGAGGACAATACCTGCTGAATCCCGTACAGATACTGCATGTTTGAAAACCAAAATCAGGGTTTGAAAATTTTGGATCACTTAGGATGTTGATGAAAGTTTGTTCAGTAAATGCCCATTCTGTTCTAAAATGTCTTTCAAAGACTGGTAGGAAATGATCAGTGGTGTACAGGGCAAATAGATCTTTCAGTCTTACCAGCTTTTATCCTAATGGGATTTTTTAAACATCTTGTATAAGCCCCTGAAAGTTGGACTTTGAGCTGCCAGCCCTAGGGAGTACCAGTGAAAGCAGAATGTGGGGATTCCTTGTTTATCCTGTAAATCTAGAGTGGCAGGGGGAACAGAACGATCCGACTTCCCGTTGGGGCAGGACAGAGCAACTCTGTTTCTGCCCATGAGGTGTGAGTGTCTGGGCCTTTGTTACGTGTTTATGAAAGCTGTGTGCTTGAGAATCTTGCTCTTCTCCACAAGTCTGTCACATGCTATTTTATCATAGGTCACTATGGAGCATTTCTGCAGGAGGAGTGGGATCTTCTTCAGAGAATGAGTAAGTATTTGTAAGAGGGAACTGGAAGAACCTGTCATTGAGAGGAGGTTTAGGGATTTTTGGCATGTTTCTCTGGGAGGGGTTGGATTTGGATTTGAGGGGGGGGTTGTGTTCTTTTTTTTTTTCTTTCTTGCTGTATTCCAGTGCCACCCTCAAGATACTTGGTGGTATCCCACTGCAGACTCATACTAGATCTGTTTAAGACTTCACTACCTGGAACAGACTTTATGTGAAAGTGATTCAATGAAGTTCCAGTCTCATATGATGGCATAGTGGCTCTAAAACTCTAGAAACAGCAGAATTCCCAGTGCCTTACTTTTCGACTTTGAAGTTCTTAGGTGCTGAGAGTCATGTTTCTGCTTAAAGCCACAGTTGCCCTTTTTTGATCAACTCAGTGTACTCTTTCTGTCCACAGTATAGCAAATTTTGCCTTCTCCTAAATTGTGTAGGTTGTTATCAGGCTATCAGTAACAGTATCATATTTGTTTAAGAAATACATTTGTAACTGATGTAAAAGGCAAGGTTTTGGTCATTGTGTAAAACTGAGAATGAACCTTCACTCCACTTTGAAGCAAGTGTCTGAACCATGAAGTTAGAGAGTCTTATTTCTGTTTGCATTCCCTGTGGTCTGAGGAATCTTGAGTGGTGTTTGGCACAAATACACTGCCAAGAATATGGGAAGAGTTCAGCATGTAATGTGGTTGTTGTGAAATATGCAAATCAAAATAGCCTCAAAGGGTGAAGAGAACTCAAATCATCTAGTTGGGTGAGAACCCAGGCTCTAGTAAGAGAGTTGTCTTAGGCTGTCATATAAAAGGTGGGCAGAACTTCCTCCTTCTACCCCCAGCTGCCTTTGAAATGCTGGAGTTCTCTTTTCTGCCTGCACCTGTAAACACCTTGCTCCTTTGGAAGGGTGATAGGAGCTCAGAGGATTTGGGTTAGAAGACAGCAGGTGACTTCCTACATGTACATCCAGGCTCTGGAAGAGAAGAGAATTTCAGAGACACCGTTACTCAGTGTTTTCCTATTGGCTCTCTTCATCAGCTCTCTTTTTAGTATTTTTGTGATTCCATGCACTGTGTAAGGACTAGGGGAATTTAACATTTCACCCTGACTCTATAATCTACATTTACTACTTAACTGGGTCCACAGTCTACCTCGGTTGATAAGCCTCTGCTTGCCATGGACATGACTCTACTTGTTATGATTACTTGGCTGATAATTTGCAAAGAAGTGAAGCACCTTTCATAGGAAAGGTAGACAAGCAAATGTTAACGTTGGAGATGTACAGTGGCCTCTGATGCTAATAAACTTGTATCAGTAATTAAGTTTGAGGGAGTGGTCCTTGAAAGTGAAGATTTCATGCAGTGGAAACATTAGGACTATTAAATGGTAACTGTTTTATACCACCTTGTTAGAATGCAGATTTTGTGCTTCATGTTTTACTGTTACTTGATTAACCTATGCAATTGAGGTTGCAGAGGACACTGCTGATTTTTTAAGCTGTGAGAACTACACAGCATTAACTTCTCAGGCTTTTTCCATGCCACGTCCAGTATCATATCTTGAGGAGAGTAGACACTTTTCATAGCATTGTGCAGCCACTTACCTGTTTTTTCAATCTTTCTCAGTTTTACTGGCTAACGAGAAGCTCTCTGTTCCCATCACATGCAAAATCCGCGTTTTCCCAGACATTGACAAGACAGTGAAGTATGCACAGATGCTGGAGAAAGCTGGCTGCCAGGTAAGGGGGCAGCTGCTTCCTCTGCTCTTGCATTGGGCACATCTGTGCAGAGTATCTGGTGACCAGTTCCTGGTGCTGTTGAGATGTATAAGTTGCATTGTTTTGCAAACAGAGCAAACAGGATGCAGAGGAATTATGTACGTTTGCAGCCCCAGCCAGCAGGTCAATAGCATGAAACAGGAGACATGATTTCAGAGTCTCTGGTAGTCACTGTGTCTTTCACTGTGCTTGAGCATCTCAGCCTTCACACAGTGTTGCAGGAGGCAGTGTGAATGCACGACATCCACAGGACTGTAGAAATAAAAGGGTATCAAAGGTGACCACCACTGGTGAAGAAATAGGCAGGCTTAGGATCTAACTCCAGTTAAACTGGAAGAGATGGTCTGTAGTTAGAGCTAGTACTGCCAGTATTTGGACCTTCTGCTGAAGAGAAAGCTAGATCAATATGTCACAAGTTCCAAAGTGAATCACAAATGGAATCCAAAGCAAAAGGAAATCTGTCAGTTCTCCCGTGATACACTCTTGTCATGCCATGGAATAGCAAGATGAAAGGAGCCCAAGACTGTGCCACGGTAGGTGAGCTGCTGACATCTCCTGTAATGCTAAACTCCCTGCCCTGTTGAAATAACAGTGGGAATTCAATGGCATCCATGAAACATATGGGGTGAAAGGAAATTTTTGTCAGTGGATTTGTTCCAGTGTTTCGTACGTGTGAAAAGTAATTGCAGTTTTGTGTTCCAGCTGCTAACTGTGCACGGCCGTACTAAGGAACAGAAAGGACCACTTGCTGGTGTGGCATCTTGGGAACACATTCAAGCTGTCAGGTTAGTGAGTAGTACCAGTCTTGCTGGATTCCTGCTAACACAGTGGATTTTAAGCAGAGTGTGCAGTGGCATTGAAGAGCAAATGAGTTTGTGTGACAGGAGGAGAATTTCTGGGTTAACTCAAATTCTCAATTTTATGCATCTGTTTTATTCACTGATATAGAAAAGCTGTAAACATTCCTGTATTTGCAAATGGAAACATCCAGTGTCTCAGTGATGTGGAAGAATGTATCCGTAAGACAGGAGTACATGGCGTCATGAGTGCAGGTAAAGAAAATGAACTTGTACTCATAACAGAGGAGAATGCAAACTGTTTCTTATTCTCTTAGCAGCCCTGTATATATTTACTAAAAACTTACGTCAGATTGACTTGGTGAACAGCTTTGATTGACAGCTGAGTGGCCATTCTCTCTCCTCTCATACTGGCCATCTCTTACCAGGACCAGGAATCACTTAAGATTTGCAAGAATTGTTGTGTTGGACTTAGAATATTGGCCAGCTCAAATCTAATTACTTGACAGAGGCATATGGTACTCTTGTTGTCCTGGAATATTTTCATGACATCTGTTAATCAATGGAACGGGTTTTGAATGGTTCTCAATTAACTAAGTGCATCTGCAGATTAATATTCCTGCAGATGGTTCACGTTGGGCTGGGACAAGAAAGAATTGACATAACTTCCTATGAGGAGAAATTAAATAGGCATTAGAAAGAGCATCCAACCACTCACCCAGTTAAAGCAAAGAAGGATATTTTGGGGGGAGTGGGGGTAGAATCTTGATTTTGGAAATTACTGGTTAACAAAAGGCTTGTGAAGCCAGTGGAGAAAAGCGTAGTGAAAAGCTGTATCTGTAAACTTAGGCCAGACAAATGTCAATACAGACATAAGATAAGACACACGTTGTTTAAGTATTTAACTAGTGAGCAACAAAAGCAGTGATTTCTCTATTTATTAATTTTTTTACTATCTTTGTGTCAGGTTAGATGCCTTTGTAGAAACTGTACTTCAATTAGATATGAGGTGTTTAAAGGCTCAATTAAGAATTGTGTAGTGAAATATAATGTCCTGATGTCAGGGTAGAGTTTTAGAGACCCCGTGTGCCTCTTGTTAGTACACGGGTGATGTGTCTGTGACTGGCTAGTAGAACCACAACAGACAGAGCTGGTCAGTCTCCAGATTTGGTTTTAGTTTTAATCGTGAAATGAAAGTTTGAGTATTTCTTTTCATTCCCTAGAAGGTAATCTTCATAACCCAGCTTTGTTTGAGGGCCGAAACCCCTTGGTGTGGGAGATGGCTGAGGAGTATCTGGAGATAGTGCAGAAGTACCCTTGTCCATTGTCTTATGTTAGGGCTCATCTCTTCAAGCTCTGGCACCACACGTGAGTATCTCCAGAGAACTCTTAATGTTTGCAGGGCTCATCCTGCTTAGCAACTGTCTGGGTTTCCTGGACAAGGATTTGTTTGACCAGAATGAGTGTTCTGCAAGGTTTTCTTTCCTGGACCTGGCTGGAGGGGATGTGGGCTGAGGCCTTTACCCTTCACTTCATATCTAGGAAACAGGGCATGGGGAATGAACGAGAATTGCCCCAAGATAAGATGGGGTGTGAGGTCTCAGCACAGAAGCTGCTGTGTGGTGATTCCCCAGGTGCACACATGCCCTTCATGGCAAGCACGAGTCAACTCACTCCTTGTTCACTGTGGGGCAAAGTCTTCTTGCATTTGCTGTGGAGTAAGAGCATGGCCATGGGCACTTGCTGAGGAGCAGCTGATGTTCATGTGAACTTATCTCAAAGTATCTTGGTTGTATGCCAAGTGTTTATCTGGAAAAGAGGTGTGTGTGCTTTTCTTCTTACAGGGAAGAACATAAACTTCTACCAAAGAAGCATCAGAAAAAATCTATACAAAGCTTTTATAAAGATATTTTGAGTTGATCTCGGTCTAAACTTGATGTTTGGGATTTGCCTCAGGCTTCAAGTTTACCAGCAGCTGCGTGAAGAATTAGCAAAAGTGAAGACTCTAGAGGGTATTGTAGATGTCAACAGGGAGCTGAAACTGCGATGCCAGGTACCAAGATGGGCCCTAATCTCCCAGCCCTGTCTGAACTTGATGGGAATGTAGCACATATGTCATGCAGTTGACATCCTTTAGTCACTTCTCTGGAACTTTGTGGCTTTACCAACCTTGATATCAATAGTTTACTACAATAGCATCCCCTTAAGCCTAAACAATTTTACATGGAATAAAGTTGATTTAGAAGTTACAAATGTGCTTCAATTCATATGTCTTAGTAGAGGATATCGCCCATGTGTAACTGTAATTGTTAGCTGGAATTCCAATTTGTGGTTTTCTGGAGTTTGAAGTGTTATTTAGTGTATTTCCTGAGAACTCCAGGAAAACTGACTGTAACTCTATGCTGCAGGAAGAAATAGCTAATCAGAAAGAAGGAGAAAAGCCAAAAGAAGGGTTGCCTTTTTTCCACTGGATCTGTCAGCCATACATCAGGCCAGGGTGAGTTATCTATTCTGATACTTAGAGGTACTCACATACGATCAGTATCAGCCACAGATCCTGTTCTAGGAGCTTACATTTGTTGCAAAAAAAAGTGAAAACTTTGGATTATTTTTATTCTGTTTTGGATTTTTCATGGCTATTGCTTTGCTCCTGGGGATGTTGCTTGATGTTTGCATCTTCTCTTTTGGATTCTCCTCATATTTCTCTCTGTCAGGGGATGAGAGGACCTCTCCAAGAGATGTTGAGGAGATAAACTGATTTTAAGGATTACTCTATGCTCAAGAGACCATTGGTAGCTGGGAGACTTAAATTTGGAAGAATGTGTGAGAATGGCAGTGCTCTGTCTTTCCCTGGGGCTGTTTTTTGCCAGAATAGACAAAAGGGGCAGGCCTTGTCAAAGAAGGTGCTTGCAGGTTGTAAAAATGGCTTCAAAGCATTCCTTCCCATGGATGGGGGAAGGGAAAAGGAGAGGAGTAGAGGAAAGCTGCAAAAAATAGCCCAGGGGGCAATATGCACATGTGTTGGACCTTTGATATGTAAGACACAGAGCACAGTGTGTGTTTTTGGTTTTCTCACCCAGCTGTAAGTTCTGCAGTCCTTAGAGCACTTTGGGATAAAAAGCTTCCTTTAATACTTCTGACAGGTTTGGGTATGAGAACCTGCACTCTCAATCTGGAAAGTGACAACCAGGAATTCCACTGCAGCTCAAAAAGAGAGCCTGATGTGCAGCAAATAAGCTGCCTGGCAGTGCTTTATTGTCACTTGCAGCACGGATGTTGCTGGTAACTGCCATGGTGGCAAAGACAGGAACTAAATTGTGTTGTGAAAAGGATGCTGGTAGTGCCTGGACACTTTCCAGGCAGCTTATTCCCTTTCTGCTGAAAATCGGGCTGAAGAAGAGAACAAGTATGTCAAGATTAATACTTAAATAAATGCTTAAGTAAAACCTGGGAATAACATGCTGACAGGTGCCTATTTTAACTGGCCAACTTTAAGTCACTTTCCAGCTGATATATCTGACAGTGTGTGTGTTATTAACTGCCAGTGCTAACCAAAAAAGTTAGGTTTTTCTATTCCACTTCTGAGGGCAATGACACTCCTTATAGCCATGGTAGAAAGGTTTACAGTTTAACGAGATTTCAGTAAACCAGAATAGTGGCCAGGGAACAGCTACTTCTTCCCTCCACGTTCTTCTTATGATTAATTCACGGTTTCAGGCCAAAGGAGAGATGCAAAGAGAATGGAACTGAAAAAGGTGTGCGAGGCAAACGTACTCTGGAAGAGGAGGAAGATGGAAATTCTGAGCTTCTGTCAAAGAATAAACAAAAAAAGAAGTTAAGAAATCCAAATAAAAGCTTTGATCCATCTTTAAAACGTAAGTTCCATTTATTGGCATAAAGGTGTGGAGAGTTGCTGATAGCACCTTTGACATAAATTGGCACTGTTCATTTTCTTTGCTTGTGTAGTTGTAGAAACTTTAAAAAGAGGGGGAATTGTTGGGAAATTTCAGTAGCAGATAGTGTGACTCAAATTGTGTTCATTAGTAAAGAAAACAAGGATCAAAGTAGTAGGTCACTGATTCACTAAAAGCATCTTTTTAAGATTAAAATGCTTGGCAAACTGAATTGTAGCTGTAACTAGTATTTGAAATCGAAATTTTATATTCATTTCAAGCAGATGTCTTCCTGTTTTATGCTTGACTTGAGGATTAAAATTTTTCTGTGTTTGGATTTAGCTTAGAGGCACTAAAAAATTCAAAGTATTTTTACCTTAGCACTGTTATTTGAGGTACTGCATTTTTATTTCAAAGAAGAGCCGCTGGCTAGAAAAGCACCAAGTTTTGTCTGATCCTGATTTCTTTTTTTTTAACTTACTTCTTCCACATACAAATACCATTGCTGAAATCAGCTCTCTCTCATCTTTCTAGCCAAATATGCAAAATGTGATCAGTGTGGAAACCCTAAGGTAAGTCAGTACAACTGTCCCTTAAATGGAAATTAAATGGCCAGTAGAGGTCAATGGCACAATGTGTGGGTGGAGATCAGTGGGGTTCCTTGGGGCCTGTACTGGGACCAGCACTGTTTGATGTCCTCAGCAGTGACGTGCACACTGGGACTGAGGTCTGCAGGGACACCAGGCTGAGGGATGGGCCCATCCAGAGGCACCTGGACCAGCTTGAGCTGAGGTTTAGCAAGGCCAAGTGCTGGTGTTGAGGCAACCCCAGGTATCAGTCCAGTCTGGGGGAGGAGCAGATTGAGAGCAGCTCTGCCGAGAAGGACTTGGGGTGTTGGAGAAGAGGCTGGATGTGACACTTACAGCCCAGAAACCACCTGTGTCCTGGGCTGCATCACAAGCAGAGGTGGAGGGATTCTGCTCTTGTGAGACCCCTGCCTGGAGTGCTGCATCCAGCTCTGGGGCCCTCAGGGCAGGGGAGACACGGAGCTGTTAGAGCAGCTCCAGAGATGATCAGGAGGATGGAGCCCCTCTGCCCTGGAGACAGGCTGGGAGAGGCTGGGGGTGTTCAGCCTGGAGAAGAGGAAGCTCTGGGGAGACCTTAGAGCCCCTTCCACTGTCTAAAGGGGGCTACAAGAAAGATGGCAGTGGACCTTTTTAGCAGGGCCTGTTGCAGTAGGACAAGGGGTGTTGGGTTTAAAGTAAAAGCAGATTCAGACCATATGTAAGGAAGCAATTTTTTGTGCTGAGCATAGTGAGGCACTCGCCCAGGTTGCCCAGAGAGGTTGTGGATGCCCCATTCCTGGAAACATTCAAGGTCATTTTGGACAGGGCTCTGAGCAACCTGATCTAGTTGCAAATGTCCCTGCTCTCTGCAGCGTGTTGGACCTTCCAACCCAAACCATCCTATGATTGTATTCTGTCATGTGAAATTCTGAGGTAGGTCTGTGCCAGTGCCCAGTAAAGAAGGTGCAAGTCCTGCCTGATATGTGGGAGAAAGTCCATACTTAGGCAAAAACCTCTCAACCATGAACTAAGCAGCCTCCGAGGTTGAAGGTGTTACACAAAAATCATTAACATATCAAGGTTCTTTGAGATAATTTGCTTTCCTTTCCAAAAAAATATGGTCTTACTGCTGCTGAGGTTATTTATTGCTAAGACAGTTGAGTGAGTTAGACAAACTTCCCAAGATCTCTTGAAATCAGATCTCCAAACTTTCAGTAACGACACATATATTTTCCTGTGAAACTGAAAACAAACTCCCTCTCACTATGGTTGGTGGTGGGTGGAGTTTTTCTGCAAAGTGAGAATTTGAATTTGCAAAGTGTGGTTCTTAGTGTACTAAAACAAACACTTTAAATGTCATCACAGTACAGACTGTAGTGAGTGTCAGGCAGCACCTGCAGCTCTGGTTTGTGTTGGGTTTGGATGGATGCCCTTCTCAAAACAAGCAGGAGAACCTCAGAGTCCTCAGCTCTGTGTTTGTAGCAGATTAACATCAGCTTTCACCACTAGCAATGCATTTTGCACTGGCAGCTGTTTTCTAGGTTGTGTATTAGAACTTCAAATATTTGCAGAGTTTGTTTTGCTTTTGTTTGTTTCTTTTCCCTTGGGGACCATGGCTGTTTCCTTGGCAGGGAGGTGTTGCTGAGCTGAGTGAGCAGAGTGTATTTATTGCTGCCAATATACCTGTAAAGCAGCATGTAAAATGCAAGAAGTAATTTTCTGTTCTAGCTTAAAAATTAGCATTACACCTCTGGGGGTAGGGGAGGGCCTGGAACACAAGCATGTGATGTTGCACCCTGTGGAAACACTGGTAACCTCCCCGTGGCAACAGCAGCCAGCAGGGGCTCAGTTTGGAGCTGCAGCTGCTGAAGAAAATGTTTTTCTTGCTGTGTTCATTATTGGGCAAATGGTGAGCAGTGGTCTGGCCTGCTTTCAAAACCATCCTGTTTCACAGCTAATCCAGGTGCCATCCTAGTGTGCCAGCCAGGACTGGCTGCAGGGCTTAGGCTCATTTCTGTTTTGCTCTTGCATCACTGTAGTGTTGCAGGCAGCCCTTGAAATCTTGTCACTGGGACTGTAAGTTGGTTTTGGTTTTTTTTCCTTTAGATGATGTGTTTTTG
>WEIV01009083.1:142821-155464 GCA_013390005.1 Calyptomena viridis
GGGGGGGGGACCTCAGCCAAGGCCTCTCTAAACCTAAAGAAATTTTTTTAAACTGGAGAGGAGTGAGCAAAATACCCCAGACACCCAGGCCAGTGTAGCCAAGACTCAGCTGCTGCTGTCCCCTAAGGGTCATACATTGCATTTTAATATATACACAGGTATATTTTAAGCTGCAAGTAGAGAAGTCATTGCTTGGTAACTAACATATCTTTTAGGCTTAAAAACAGATGGTAGCAAGTATGTCAGGCACTATGTTTCACATTGAGAGAACTAGAGCAAGCTCAGCTGCATCAAATGTGCTCGTGCTGGTCCTGGAAGGCTTTTGGCACTTGCTGCTTGTGGTTGGCAGCTGAGGCTGCACAACTTGAATGTAGAGTTTTTGTTTGCTTGTTTGTCCTTTATTTACAAATAGTTGATAGCCACTGACACATCAATTCTGTCATCTTCATCAAGTTGAGTTCGTGGGGTTTTTCCCAAGATCTGAATGTGCAGAGCTGTATTGTTGCTTATTATAGTAAGCAATAATAATTTTATTTTCATTGCTGATACAAGTTTCTTTATCCCCCCATCCCAACCCAGGGCAATAAATGTGTCTTTAACATGTGCCGAGGATGCTGTAAGAAAAGAGCATTCAAGGAGACAGCAGACTGTCCAGGTAAGTGCACCTGCCTTACCAGGCACCAAGCAAATATTTCATCTCATTTCATTATTTCAGTCTTTGGGTTATGGGGTGTAGATTTTAACACACACCCAGACCTAGCTATCTTAAAGTTTATAGTACAATTTTAAAAGCCTGGTCTTTCTTCTATATATGTTATTTCTTCTGCTTTCAAAGCCTGAGGATGCAGTTTCCAGACTATGAGGATCCATCCTGTATAAAGAATGTGTTCTGTTTACCAGTGCAGTCATCTCATTTCAGGTTGCTGGTTTGGTTTTTTTTGCCCTTTTCTTGCTTCTTCAGGTCATGGATTACTTTTTAAGACCAAGTATGAAAAATCTCTGTCATGGCAGCACAGTCAAAGAGGAACTGAAAGCCCAGAGAGGAGCCAGAGAGAAGCAGAGGTGGGGGAGTCTGTGCTGCTGGAGGCTGGTGACAGTGCACTGTGAAGCTTTGGAAATGAGCAGCCAAGAGCTCCTGCCAGGCCACTGCTTCCCTGGGCCAAAGAAGCAGCAGCTGTGTGAACTTCCTCCACAGGATTAAATTCTGGAAAAGTTTTATTTAAGTAAAAAACTGCTTACTCAGGGAATTATCCTGTATTTGAAATAAAAAGGATGCAATTAAATGTCTCGTGCTGTGTTTTAAAGACTGAAAATGCTGCATTTTTGGGTGGAGGCAACCTCTATAAGCTGCCATCACACTTTGCCTCTTGTTATGTTCATTAACCCTTCATGTCCTGTTTTTAATATTGGGGAATAAATCTACTGTACTAGAACAGCCTTCTGGCATGTTAAAAATAGCAGTGTCAGTGACTTCCTTGCTAACAGAAAATGTGTCACATCTGTGTTTCAGCAGGCTACACTTTCAGTGCAGAAAGGAGTGCAGCAGTACTTGGAAAATGTGAGAGTAAAGCTGTTAAGATACTGCTATAACCACATTAACAATTACTATTTTTTTACAGTATGATAAAACTTAGTCTTCCATGAGTCAAAGGCTGGGGGAAGATGAAATCTTTATTTTAACAGACAGGGTTGTCTAAAATTATGTGGTAAATTGGAACCAAACCCGTGAACCTTTCCCTGCTCAAAGTCTCATAATTATATGATCATTCTTTCTCCTTTTCACCTGATAAATTGAGAAGTGTGTCAAAAAAAACAGGTGCAGGTCTACACCTGCCTTTTCTAAAGATGGGAGCTTGAAACCACCTCCCATGGAAAGAGTCCACCCCTTCCCTCACAGGCACAAATGTAAAGCTATTCCGAGTTCTCTGGTCTTTTTGCCCCCTCTTCTAATAACAAAGCTAAATATTCATTACACTGGAATTTCAAAGGGCTTAACTGACCCCTCCCCTTTACAGTTCCCAAAAAACATCAGAAAGCTCAGTCATTGTCCTCCTTACTGTGCCAGAGAAAAACTACAAAGTCCAAAAAGGTTTTGCACACAAAGCAACTGGTGCAGCTCAGGACTGGGCTGGGGACAGGTTCTGTCTTACCCACACAGGTTTTAGAACACTCCCATCACAGAATCAGTGCAGAGGAACAGTCAAGCTGATTTTAGGCTCCCAAATTCAGGAAGGGCCTTACACTTGAGAATACTCATTGGACACATTTCTATACAGAATTCCTTAACAGACACAATGGAGAAATGCAAAGCTGAGCTTGTTCACTCCTGTCCTGGGGCAGGGCTGGAGGCTGGGAAACTGCTCAGCTCAGCTCTACAACACATCCCTCCCTCTGCATCCAGCTACAAATCACCTGACCCTTGAACAGCCATTCTGGAAGGTGCCACCCTTGCAGTTCCCAAGGCAAAGCTGTCCCACTAACCACTGCTTAGGAACTCAGAGGCCCAATTCCAACACGAGCTGGTTCCCATTCACATTGGGCACCTGCAGCAACAAGAGATTACTTTCAGGTGAGGCAATACAGTCATTATCCTGTTTAATCTGCTGTTTAATGCACTAAATATAACATTAAAAAAAAAAAAAAAAGGCATGAACACAGTAACATCTGTAGTCAGTTGCCAGACCAGTCAGGATCAAAATTTCTCAGCTTGCCTTATGGATTAGAAGAATACAAGGCAGAAAATTCAGTGCATATCTCCTTTCATGAACACAGAACAAACACACACCACACCCCCCCCACCCCTGGGCTGCCACCTTTAACCCCTTTATAAAAGGAAAAGCAGAATAAATGCACCTGCAGAATGGGCACCTTGACTGTTTTCAGTGCTTGCACAAGACTCAAGTGGTGTTTTATGGCATTTATCCATGCTACCAGAAACAACTGTTGCACATGTGGGGAAACCATCACACACTGTGGCAGTAAGTGGACAAACAGCAGTATTTGCATGAAGTAGAGATTTACTGCTATGATAACACTGGACCCTGAAGCCAGGCCACACACAAGGGGGAAACACATCAGGAAACAGGTCTTTGAAAACAGAGACCAGAGAGAGAGAACCTGGATGCAGGTAAACATAAAACTCTAAAATAAAGGCCTGTGACTGAATGCATGGAAGCAATGCCAAGTTTTTTGGTGCATGTGAAAATTCAGTAAGAGTTTCTCAAAGGAAATCTCTCCCATCAGAACTCTAGCTCCGTAATTGAGAGCAATGCACTCGTAATTTTATCTGGAAAAACAGAAAGCTCAGCATTGCTCAAAATCAAGGCAGTACTTCCAAGCCAGCGAAATTCATCTTGTATCATGCCTGTCCATTCAAATATTTTTGCAGCTTTGAAACAAGAAAACTAATAGCAGCTGAAAAACTCTCAACTCAGCATCTGTATGAATAACCTGACAGCTCTTTATGGAGTGGTGGAAGGAGAATGGAGGAAGATGTTTTACCAAAACTGAATTTCTTTTCAAGGAGAACTGAAGTTATTGGAATATGCATATTATCCACCATCAGCCCTGACCCTCTCAATAGGAGCAAGAAGTGAGAGAGACAGGGACAGTTTGTGAAGCTCAGCAGTTAGTGGGTGAGACACTGGGTACAGTCCTGAGGGACCAGTTCTTTTGGTAGTGCCCGAAGTTTTTCACATGTTGGTGCTCATCCTGGACTGGCTGTTAGCTGGAGTGAGCTCCCCTTGACTACCTTCTCTCGGAGGAGACTGCAACAAGACCAAAACACACCCTGATTAGTGATGTGCAATATCCCACATATCCCAGATATCCCAAATATCTGCTTCCTGAGAGATAAAATGAAGCACACGTGAAGCACAGCAGGATGGCAGCAGGGGGAGAGCTGGGAGACCCCCAGTTCATAAATAATTATGGCTTTGTGTTTACAACTCCTACAGTTCAGAACTTTTCTAAAAAAATCAAGCCAGAACTTTTAAGCCACTCTGATTTACTATGTCCAAGGCACTGTTGGCCCCAGAAGGTGAATCCTATCTGGCATTTATAGTTATCACAGGGATTAATACATATATAATTAACATGTTCTGTGCAGATGGTCTGTCCTCCCTAAGGGCATCCTTTTGGAACTGCAACCTGGAAACAGTGCTCCTAACAATTAATGCATTTTTTACTTCCTCTGCTAATAAAATTATTTCAAACAAGTCTTGTTGATAAAAGATAGGTCTATCAAGAATTAGACAAAAGGAATTAGGCAGAATTAAGCCAGCCATATAAACTTCAAAGGGCATTCTGAGTTGTACAAGAGGTCAGTGTATTGAGTAGAAACACTTGCTTCTCGTATATTTAGTATTTACTATTTTAAGTATTTATCCAATGCTGAACACAATAAATTTGTTCCCCTCCAGAACCTTCAGCTGATCAGGGTTCACAGCGAGTGGCACCCAGCACCACGGGGAGCAGGGTGGGTGCCCTGGCAGGGCTGTACCTTGACGTGGATCTGGTTGCGCAGCACGGCCGCGCGCAGGATCATGGCCTTGGCCCGGCGCTGGAACTCTTTGCCCATCAGCAAAGACTTCTCGAAAGTTGTGCTGCGCTGGTCGACATCTCGAGCATAAAGGATCTGTCACCAACACAGAGAACTGCAGGTGGGAGCTGTGCCAGGGCTGCACAGCAGCAAACACAGCTCGGCACTGCTGTCCCACCGCCGGACACGGACACGCCCTCCCAGTGTCCCAGGAACGGCACGTTTCTGATGGCAGCAAAGCTGCTCAGTCCAGTGTGTGGCTGAAATGCTCTCACCTTACTGTGTGAGTCTATCCTGGCATTGATGAGTCCCTCCAGGATCAGCTGAGTGAGCTCGTCCTCCAGAGCGGCCACCGTGGTGTTAAAGGCCGTGGCCATCTTGCGCATGTCTGCGGACACGTAGGGGCTGAAGTACTGAGGAGAAAGAAACACTCCATTGCCAAGTGTGCTCTCCACCCTCCAAAAACCAGGGGAAAAGTAATTGCAAAGAGATGGCCTGTCTCCCAGTTCATCCCCCTCTCGGGATGACAAGAACAGTTACCTGGATAAGGGCACGATTTCGGATCTGGGTGTAGAGTGTCCTGACATGAGGTGCAAGGTACATATCCAGGAGCAGGTTGTCCTGTGCAAAACAAGACACCACATCAGAAGGTGAGATGCAACCTGGAAAAATACACTATTTGCATGTTCTGAAACACTTACGTATATGCACTTAAACCTTAAAATACTACACTACAGCAAGACAATACCATAAAATAAGAATGAATAGAACTAGCCATATATATATAGAACCTTTATAATTTCTGTCCACCCTGTACCAACAAGCTACTCCAAATTTCCATCTGTCAGACACAGAGGAGCTGAACACTCTTAGTAGCTACTTTTGACAATCACTTTTTCTCACAAAAGCCTAGGCAAATGAACTTTTAAGGTCTGATCTGCACTGCTCTCCTGCAACTCACCTTCATCTCATCCAGCATCTTCAGGCAGGAAGCGTATTTAGATTCATAAAACTTGAAGATGATGTCACGAACCTGTGGCTCCAGCTCCAAAAATAATTTGAAGGAGCTACAGATAAAGATGGCAGTGATCAGACATTGGAACCCATCACTTCAATGGTTACCATATAACCCCATCACTGCAAGTTGCAAGGTTACAAACTCTCACTATCTTTTGAAGATTCCAAGAATTTACTCAGAACAGATCAGACAGCCAAACTTCAGTAGGGCTGGGACCCTGAGACACAGAGAGAGGCAGCAAAGCACAGCTGTGGTGAAGGAAGGCAAGAGACTTTTGACAAACTAAGTAGTAAAAGTGTTTGTCCACACAAAACAAAAAGAGTAGGGTCCAAATCAGGACACACCACCAGAAAACAATAGGGCACATCTGTGCATGCACTGTAGTCTGTGCTGGGCAGCTTTGTGTCCCCTTCAAAGCACAGCCTCTGTTAAGTACAGCATGCCAAAAGCAGGTCAAGCACACCTCCATCACAGAGAAATAACCTGTCGTGAGTGTGGCAGGTCTTTGGGATGCACACTCTTCCTCAGCACACTCCCAATTCTCCACCACAGATTTCCAAACCTTAGGAACTCACCTTATGATCATCAGCCCATAAAAAAGGGTAGCAACCCCTTGTCCACATCAATTTAAAGTTCCTGCTTTTTTGTATCTTGCTGACAGGAATTCAATGCCATTGTAATTTGATCTATGACAGAAATATCCAGTTTCTTCTTCTCTTAACATTGCACATGTCATAGTTAGACTATGCTGCAAGGTGTACTAATGATTACTAAATTGTTTTAACAATTAACATGCACCAGAACAAGGGGCAACATGAAGGAAATTATCTGAACAGCTGCCTCTGACAGAGGGCTGTGTCCCTCTGGTTTAGTGTCTGATATGGACTGCTGGTGGAGACACAACTGGGCTTTCCAGGTGCTGGATCCGACCTGGGCTGGAAATTTACACTAAGAAAATTTCAGCTGTGATTAACCATTGAATTTCAGACAGTGAAAGGCCACGTTAGAGCCAAACTAAAGCCTGATTCTTTCTCTCCTGTATGAGAAAGCTTTCCTACTGCAAGAATCCACTCTGAGCCCAAGTCCCCTGTCCCAAAAGATGTGCAGTACACACAGACTTTCCTCCAGGCATCACTCACCTACTGGAGATAACGTTTCGCTGCAGTTCCTGCCGATCAAAGGTAGCAAGAGCACAGAGCCCACCATACACAGCCACATTGCTGGGAGACAACAGCTGGGGAAGGCAGACACAGAGATGCCACTGACTACTACAAAGGTGCCAGGTTGGCATTAAGTATTCTACCCCGGGCCTCTCCTGGTGAGATTAGTCCTGTCCAATGCAATGGAAGCACTGAGCTTGTGCCCAGGCACTCACCCCGTGTGTGGGGTGACAGGGCCTGAGCAGTGACTCTGCTGAGAGGGCAGACACCAATTCCAGCAGTTTTTTGACTGAGCTACATAGAAATACAAATCTCAAAGGTAATTCCTATGGATCTAGAGTAGAATATTCGGAGAACCCAAGAACAGAGACTTCTTTTTAAACAAATAAACCAACCAACCAGCACAGTTCACTGCAACACCAAACTATACAGGAGTGCTGCAAGAGTAACTACAAAATGCCTGAATTTTACAACCTAATATTTAGAAGAATTACATCCCCTCCAAGACCTGCACACAGCTCCCTCTTGGTCCTCACCTCAGGGAAATCACAGTGATCAAATGATGCCAACAAGAAACACTTTGCTGCTTGTTTGTACTTCCGGGCAGCTAGTTCAGCCAAGCCTAGGAACCAGAAAAAGTTAGTCCTTTGTTTGAGATAGCATACAAATTAGGAGAAATTGCAAAATCTGGAGAGTAGGAGAGGCCCCCACGTGGTTGCTAGTGCCTTCACTACTGAAGTAAAACAAGATCCTCAGACTGTATGAAGCATCCCTTGAGCTACATTGACTCACACTGGTATCTCAGGAAGAAGAAAGAGAAGGCGAAAACCAGCCAGCAGTTCTATCTCTGTAATGATGTTACTGAAGTAACATCAGTATCTATCTTATCTTCATTAAACTTTGCATATCTGGGGCGGAAATAAAACCTCTGTCAACTCTGACAGAAAAATAAGCCAAGCACACACTGTTGCCCAAGAGCACTATGGACAAGCAGAAAGACAGGCAAACCCACCAGGAAGCTGAAGGACTCACTCACCTGCTGCACACTTTAGTTTGGTGAGAATTGCTTGTGTCTGGCTGTCTCTTTCTCCTCTTTGCTAAAGCATAAAACAAGGAAATAGTGAGCAAGCACTACAAAAACTATTTTGCTTACAACTGTCTTCAGGATATTTCATCCTAATAATTAACTTGCAAATCTCAGTGGCAAGATATCTTAATCTTATTTGTATTGGGAATTATGGCAAGAACTGGGGATGAGAAGTACTCATTTTTACGGTAAGTCGGATTTTGTACACATATATCATGGGAGAAAAGCCACAAAGAACTCAAAAGGACTAGTACAGCAACTGAGGAAAGAGTCTTATATGGAGCAAGTCAAAGGAGAAAAGGAAATTGCTCTACAAATTTTGGAAACAGAAGACAAAGGGAAAACTAATGCAAATTAAAAAGCAGGAACTTACTTCTGCAATTTCTGGTGTAGACTCAGCCTTGCTGACATAGCTCAGCACATGAGACCAATTCTGGAGGTAGACACTGACCTGTGAAGAGTCAGAAACAACACGGGGTAGCCGTGGATAAACCATGTTCCTCAGACAAACCACATCACTGCAGACACAAGAGCAGAGTACTGGGGGACTTCAGAGCAGGTATCAGAAAGACAGCAAATACCATTTGCTGCAAACCCTCCTACCTTGATGACGTTGAGACACATGTTGATGACATGTTTAGCACTGGTGCAGTAATCACGGGCCCGTGAGTAACACTTGAGAGCATTGCTGAGGTCCCCACAGTCCAGGTAATGATCACCTAAGTCATCGTGGCCTCTCCTGGAGCACAGGATTTAGAACACCAATGAACTGTGTGCTCAGAGAGACGGAGTCAGCTTGTTCCAAAAAGTAACTAAGACTCTGAATGCAGTTAACAGCCTGCATTCAGTGCAGGGGGGGGCAAAAGACTCTTTCTTGCTCCAGCAGAGCCTTCTGCATCTCACCTGATACTCTCCTTGATGGAGTTCCCTTTGTAGTTTTTCAGATCTGTGTCAAGTTTCTCCAGTTTAAGAAGAGCTTTTTTGCGTGTAGCTTCAACCCAAGCTGTGTCAAGAGGGGGGGGTTCAATTCCACTGTCGGGGACAGCATCAGGTGTATTCTGCAATTCTCTGAAAGCATTTGAACAGGGCTATTAGGCTGCAAACTTTGCAAAACAGAGGTCTGCTAAGTGCCTGGCACTGTGACCCTAACAAACAGTAATGCATACACAAAATAGACCAAAGAGAAAACAAGGATGGTGGGGAAAAAAAGAACAAGATTGCTAAGATCTCCAGATATTTACAAATACTTCTCAAAATTATCCTAATGATCTTAGGATGAACATCCTGTCACACACATATGATAAAGACTGCCAGGGCAAAACAGACAAGAAATCATCAAATAGGCACAGAAACCAAACTAATGCAAAGATGAGAAGTGTGGATGGGTAAGTGAGGTATCAAAGGCCATCCTTAACAGCAAATAGAATCACAGATTTAACTAGGTTGGAAAAGACTTTTAGGATCATCACGTCCAACCTGTAACCCAACACCACCTCCTCAACTAACCCAAGGCACTCAGTGCCACTTCCAGTCTTTTTTAAACACCTCCAGGGACGGCGACTCCATCTCCTCCCTGGGCAGCCCATTCCAATGGCCAATCACTCTTTCTGGGAAGAGTTTTTTCCTCAAGTCCAGCCTAAACTTCCCCTGGCACCACTTAAGATGTGTCCTGTCCTTCTGTCACTGGTTACTGGGAGAAGAGACCGACCCCCCCTGCTGCACCCTCCTGTCAGGGAGTTGTGGGGAGTGACAAGGTCTGCCCTGAACCTCCTCCTCTCCAGGCTGAACACCCCGAGCTCCCTCAGCCTCTACCCACAGCCCTTGTGCTCCACACCCCTCTCCAGCCTCGCTGCCCTTCTCTGGACACATTTGAGCATCTCAACATCTTTCCTAAACTGAGGGGCCCAGAACTGGACACAGCACTCGAGGTGTGGCCTCACCAGTGCTGAGTACAGGGGAAGAATCCCCTCCCTAGTCCTGCTGGTAAAACCTGTCATTAGAGAGAAAAAAAAAGGGAAAAACAAACCAAAACAAGGCAAAGAGTTAGATTAGATTTTAACTTACAAACACAAAAGCATCTAGAAGAGGTTTTGTCACCATAATCTACCCAAGGAAAAACAACTATGTTCATTAATATTTGTAGCAGTTGCAAGGACCAAACTCACCTCAATATCTACCTGCAGCTTTTTAAAACACTAAGACTTCAGAATGAGATTATGTCTTTTGTGCTTTATGTTTTCAAAAAGCACGAGGACCTTAGGCCTGAACACCTATTTCGCTGCTATTAAACTCTAAGGGCAAAGAAAACCTCCATCAGACACAAGCTGGTACTACATGCAAAGTCTGTCCCTGTGGCACATCGGTTTGGACTCCCTCAGGAAAGCTCCCCAGATTCCCAAGAGCCCTTAGTACCTGGTGGCCTCTGACAGCTTCCTGTGGATTTCTTCATACACGTCCACGTTGAAAGTTCTCTGGACAAAGGACAGAGCCATCTTGAGAGCCTCCACCCTGAGCTGTGGGCAGTGGTCAGCGATGAACTGCAGCCGCTCGATGCGCATGAGGCCGCTGTAGCTGGAGGCGTATTGCTCCAGATCCTGCCAACAGAGCCCCCTCAGAGCCCTGCAGCTGCCACACTGCACGGGCTCTCTGCACCCTGGCCCCCCCCACGAGGCCTGCATGACCCGCACAAACTAAATGTTTGCTTTCTTCAAACATTAGTAATTTCCCCAGAAATATGCAGTACAATGCAATTCACCTTTTTTAAATTTCAGCTGTGATGCTGTTTGTTAAGATTAATCAGCTTTAACACTTTTCAGAAGGGATTTTTTCCAAACCCTTAAAGGAAGAGGCCACACTCAAGAAATGTACCCAGAGCCCTCAGCAGGGCACGTACCAGCGTGGGGTTCTCCACCACATAGTTGATATCAGGGGAATTTTGCTGATCTTCTTGTGGATCTACGTCAATCTGCATGGGCTCCACTGCACCCTGGAAGAGCAAAAGGAGGTCAAAGGAGATAATGACATTTGAGCAGGAAACAACGAGGTGATTCAATCTATTAAGGACTTGCCTAAACACATGTTAAATTTTAAAAATTAAAAAGCACTCCTCAGTCTTTTGATGTATTTAGGACTTTTCCTCTAACAACCCACTGGTCAGCACAGCTCAGCATTCACACAGAACCCTTTATATGGCTTGGTAGATTATCAAGCAAGAAGGTGAAGGGGTCAATAGATCTGATTTTACAAAGCATCTCAAAGTGTCTCAGAACTTACGCACGCTAAATTCCACATGACACTCCACTTCTCTTTCTTGAGCAAGAACAGCCATTAACACTCACTTCAAGAAGTTCCAAAAGTCATAAAACTCACCAGAACCCTTCAAAACTGCTTTAATGCTTGAAAGTAATCTTTTTAGGGGGAAAAAAGGCAGTAACTGTTACGCTTTTAGAAGTATTAAAAAACCATGAAGAGCAGAGTGCAGATTGGCAATTTCACAGTTTCCAGCAAACACTGAGGAACACTTTGCCTGCACTGCAGAGATCTGCCATCAGCTGAACTATCCTACTGTAGTTTCTAACTGCTTAGGTAGAGCCTCTTTTGCAGAAACAACAGAATTTTATTCTCCAGGATCCTGCACTGCTCTGAACACCCCGAGGACTCAGCACAGCAGCACCACTACAGCCCCTGTGCATGTCCCAGGTAAGACCAGCAACCCTCTCCCACAAACTAAACTGCTTCAGTGACAGAAAATTCTTTGCCTCCTCCTCGTTCAAGTATGCTGAACATTCCTCCCAGGAGTTACCCATTTAAATTGAGGAAAGCCAAGCTGAATGTCTTACAAAGTGCTGATTTTGTGCAGATACTACACAAGCAACTTGATCTGATGTAAAATGCACAAGCAGATCTCAGATTTCCTAACTCTAAAAATTACATTCACGCACAGCTCGTTTATTCTTTCACAAACTGCTACATACCAAACACAACGTATCTCAACACCGATGTGAAATCACCTTAAATGTGAAGTAAGAGCAAGTGAAGAATACAGAAGTTTGTTTCCAAGTATAATAATCTTTCCATGATGATAAGGGAGGGAGAAGAGTTTGACCACCCAGATCATCACTCTGGAGAACTGTGCATAAAAAGTTAAGTCACCACATGCTGTGACCATTACTTTTTCCAGTTTTATCTCCCTTATCTCTTTTCTTATATCAGAAACACTAAGTTTGCCTGCCATAGTAAAGACCTGGTTCCAGACTCCTTAGGGACCAGCAATACAAGGCAAACCACCATTTCAGCTGGTGAAACAGAACAATTTGTGTGCTGCTACACCAGGAGCTCTGCACTGCTCTCTTAACTCCCAGACAAGGAAAAACACAGGTGGGCTGTAAGTCCCCGCAGGACAAGCAAACCCAAGACATTTTCAAGCTCTTTATTTTGGAAGGAAGATGCACGGTTGACTTAAGAACTACTCCCAGAGCAAAAGAAATAATGACGACCCCCTGAGATTTCCTGAGCCCTGTCGAAGATACCTCACCAGGCTTCGCACAAGCTGACAAATGGCACTCGAGCTGAAGTCTCCTGCTGTACTCGGCAAGAAGAGCAGTGACCTATTGCTGGCGGCGGGGTTCAGGACACGGCTGGCACCGCTGAAGGGGCTGAGCTGGGCTGAACCGTCCCTCACTTCCCACGAGCCCGCGCCCTGACAGAGAACTTGCTACTGCTAAAACCTGCACAGGATCACGGCCTGCCCAGGCACCGCGCGGGCTCCCGGCCCCGCACACTCCGCCCGTCCCCACGGGCCTCACCGCGCCCCCCGAGCACCGGGCCCTGCCGTGCAG
>WEIV01009088.1:2463-14231 GCA_013390005.1 Calyptomena viridis
ACAAATGCAGTCTTCCATGGTTGCATGGAAGCTTTGTTGTTCATTTTTGCCATGTGTGATGTAGGTGTTGCTGTTCCCCCTGTGTACCCAAATGTGTTTGGCTGTGATTGCAATTGATCTGGAATGGAAAGCTGATTGTTGAGATAGTCGTTTATTTAGTGAACCATGCCAGATAAAGCTGGGGCTCAAAAACCTGCTGCCATTGATAGAAATCCTGAAGCTGATTACAGATATTGTATATAATTGACATTACAATAACCNGATGTGTGACTGCTGCTTTATCTGATCACTTCATTGGCTGAAACAAAAAAATGCAATCCTGCTATGATTGTATGATTCCCTTGTGGAATACTAATTTAGGTGACATAATGACAAGGGAAAATAGTGGTAGCAGTATCAAGGATTGAAATATTTATTATTCTTTTTTTAAGTATTTGTCAATTTTTTGAGATTTGATTGGAGGAAAGATTGGGATGAAATGTAGAACAACTTTTCAGACTGCTGGAATTTCTAGAGTTAAAATATTTAGAAGAACAAGTGATTTATATACACATATGCGTAAATTGTATATATTTGAGATTTGCCTAATAATATCTGGGGAAAAAAAGATGTCACAGACATGAAGTGAAGGTGGCAGATAACTGGTCAGTGTCTGTGGCCAGACTGCTGGAGTAGTAATATTGATAGGAAGTCTCAGCAGCCAAATTATTTCTACCACAATGATGTTGGTCCTTTAAACTCTGACTCCAGCTGCTTATTTCTGTCCTGCTGACTTGTGTCTTTGGCAGTCACCTTGCAGGAGTTTCAACTTGGAATACTGGGTGTGTATATGAGGGAAGGAGGGGGCCCATGGAGCATGGGCTCTGCAAGATGAGACTCAGCAGAAGATGGAGTAGAAGATTGATTCATCTGAGTCCTCCCAGTCCTTCAGCAGTTCTGGGTGTGCTCTCTGCTAGCACTTCTGTCTGTGCCTAGGTGCTCAGTTGCTCATTTTGTCAAGGTCCATCCCACACAAATGCAGTCTTCCATGGTTGCATGGAAGCTTTGTTGTTCATTTTTGCCATGTGTGATGTAGGTGTTGCTGTTCCCCCTGTGTACCCAAATGTGTTTGGCTGTGATTGCAATTGATCTGGAATGGAAAGCTGATTGTTGAGATAGTCGTTTATTTAGTGAACCATGCCAGATAAAGCTGGGGCTCAAAAACCTGCTGCCATTGATAGAAATCCTGAAGCTGATTACAGATATTGTATATAATTGACATNTCTTTGTAATTGACATTACAATAACCTTCTGTACTTCACCATCAATTTGTTGTTCTTTTTCATAGTAATTAGGTAGACAGTGATAAAATTGCACTGCTCAATATTGTTCTTCTCTCTTTGAATAAATACACACCTGAAAACTAATTTTGTGGGGTTCAAATGTCTGTTCGTTAAGAAGCCTGTAGAAGAAAGGCTATCCAAGAGTTCATTTTACTAGGTATCCTCCAATTTCTAGTAGAGTGTAGTACTTCTAGCCTAGTGGAGTAAGCTGCAGTGTTACCTTCCCAGGCCCACTGAATTCCCTTCCAAGAAAAAAAACGCCCATAATTGAAAACCATTTCCTTTTTCTGAGATCTTGATCCTTTTCCCCATTAGTGTGATAGGGAGTTCCTGAATCCTGCTGTGAGTGAGCTCTGTGCTTTCTGGGATTGCTGTATGCTCTAAAGTCTTGCTCTGAATGCTGAAACAGAGAGGACCAGTATAGAAATTGGATTTTTCCCAAGTCTTAGAATTTTCCCCATAAATCCATGGTGAAAAGACATCATCTACTTTGAGATTTGCAGTAATGCTGTCAAATCACTCATCTGATATGGATTTCTCTTGATTATTTTTAACTGTGGTTATTTAGCTCCTGGCAAGTGTCAACAAAAATGTCTCTCTCTGTGAGGATATAGAACTTAAGCTTAAGAAATGCACAGCACATCTTAGTGTATGGGGCCAGGTGAGTGAAAGAGGGGGCTGGATTTTTATGGCCAGACACTGACCAATTCCTCTAGGATTGGGCTTCCTCCGAAAACCTCTGCCAATATGCAGGTATCTTGCACTTTCCTTGAGGGAAGGAATGTCCTTGTTGTTTTACTTGGGCTTGTCACTGTGGCTGTGCCCCATGGCAGCTTTCCAGCCACCTGGTTTGTGGTGCCTCCTCTTGCAAGGGTGGGTAGAGGTTTGTCACTCTTGTCATCCTGCTTGTTCTGCTCTGTTTTCCTGCCAGATACTTGTACCTACCATATGCCTGATTTCTGACCCACAGAGTAAGCTTTCTTGAATGCTGGTAGGGCTTTTGTGCATCTGGGCTAATGATCCCCTCAGAGCACTGGCTGGAGCTTTGTGATGCTCTGATCATGCCAAATATAGAAGCTCTTCCATTTTGCAGAATGTATTCTTTCCTATTTTTAGTAAGCCTTCCAGGTATTGATTAGTTTACTTTATACCAAATATTAATGTCTGTACTGTTTCAGTCATACTGATAAACAGATCTTTGTGTGCTGATACATGGTAGTTTGTGAGGAAAAACTGCCTGGAATATCTAATAGTGGGCAAATGCTTTTATTCAAGATGGAATGGCCATTAGACTGCACACCTGCTAGTTGTAAAAAATTAGTTTAATTTTAAAATGGATCCAGAGATGTTTCATTTCACTACCAGTTAAATCAGTTAAGAGCAAAGAAATTGTGTAGTATTACATTGCTTAATCTTTTTAAATGTATATCTTAATATGATATAAGTATTTTTAAATCTGTATTCAAACTGATGGGCTGCTATTAATTATGAAATATTGTAATTTTAAGTAACAATTACAACAAACAACAATAAATCTAAATAATTGTTAAATAAATAATGTGCTGCAATAATTTTTCTCCTTTCCCTATCTCATGGCTCAGCATGGGGGGGCGGGAAGAAACCTGTATGAAAACTGATCTTGTTTCAATGCTAGTCAGCAGTACAACTCCATTTATCTGCTTTCATTTCTTTGACGTGGCTAACTTGTAATAAATGGGCTTTGTGCTTTTCGATTGAGAGTCAGTGATGTGTATGTTCTTGTTTTATAATCACGTCTAAATGATTAGCCAAGCAGAAAACTGCATGCTCAGTAGAAAAAATAAATTGAAAAGGGTAACATTGTAATATTAATCTTCCCTACATTGTAGTAAAATGCTTTGAAAAGGAATAAACATGTATTTCATGACATATTTTAGTACTAGCAGAAAGTTCTCTAATTTGCATTTGTATACAAATAGTTTTTCTCCAGTGTTTATTTGCGTGAACAAGTGAAAACAAATCTTTACATTCAGAACATACATAATGTTTGGGGACTTCATCCAGTTTGTGGTTTGAAAGTCTTTTAAATGTATAAACTTCAAATGTCCTGGATATTCTCCTCCCACCTCAACACTTAATGGTGAGTAACAGATTTAAACATGCTTTTGGCATGTCAGGTGTTTTCTCAGTCTTTTCAGGATCTTTACAGTTTTGGTAGGAATTATAAGCTATCTGGGGCTGCACTGATTTTGATAGATTTTTCACTGCTCTTGGGACATCCCGAGTATCAGTCCTGTTCTAAACAAATGACTTCAGGGTTCTTTAGGGCACAAATTACTCCAGCCTGAAGATAAAGGTGTTTACAGTCACAAACAGCTCAGGTTCATCTTCTAATGTTCACCCTGTCATCATTACAGGGCAGTCTAGGCTGCTTGTCTTTCAGAACACTGGATGTTTACATTGCATTCTTGTTTTTATTCCTCAGAAGGATTTTGAAAATTACTCTAGTTAGTGCAGGCCTTATTCTTGGTGCTAAGCTCATTACTCTGCCTGGCCTGGTGTCAGTGCACTGTACATTCCTGTGGTCAGGAGTTGTCTTAAAACATGGCATTTAGGAGGAGATCAGCTTTGAATTGAGTAACAACAGGTATCCTACATTGTCATAGAGGTACCAACACTTCTCAGAGTCTAAGGGTTCCTAGGGACAACCTGTGGGTCTCTGCATTCAGCTGATTTCTGTAACTGAGGGCCTGTCATCTATAGCAATGTCTCTTTAGGTGCCTACAGGGAGCTTTGACCGATGTGTGGCTGCTCATGCCAGACTGGTTAGAGACAGTTTGGGGAAGAGCCCTCCACAGGCATGGGAGTTGGGAGAGTGTGGGGAAGGAAATGGAGGGCTGAAGGAATTGCACCTGTTAAATGATCAAGCAAGAGCATGATTAGAAATGGAGCTAAAGACTAGGAAATTGGAAAGTTGGTATAAAATAGGGTGCGGAAGCAAGCAGGGCTTGGCTGGTGTGAGGAAGGTGGAGAACCAGAGCAGGAAAAGGTCAGACTTGTGAGCACAAGTGTAGGTGAAGACACTCTCATGTTAGATCCTGCTCACGTGCTGGGTCTTGGTCTGCTGACATGTGTTTGACATTGACCACATTGTCCAGATGGCAACTGGCCACCTTCACCCTTCTTTGCATCTTTAGGGACCTATGTGAGATGAGGTCAATGTCTTTAGAGCCCTTTAAGGACATGATGCTATTTTTGTGTCTAACTTAGTCTCTAACTTTTATGGCATAATGGTATTTTCTTCTATTTGTCATAAGTTTAAAACAGTAGCCAACATGTGCATGAGATAAGACTTAATGATCTTCTACTGTAGTTCTATTCATTGTGATGTGTTCATGGTGAAACAATGTTTAGATTACTTTTTAATTTTTGATCACGTGCAATAGTGGAAAAGCAGCATTTTTTCCCTCATGAAAGCATCTTGCAGTGTAAGGCCATTCCCAATGCCAGTGTCTGTGAAAATGTCACGTGAAGTATTTGTTATGCGGAGTATTTTTCTCTTTTTTTCTTAACATGCTCTTTCTTGTCCTGCAAAAATTAAAATGCATTGGGTTGAGTTCTGGGATGTGTTATCAGCCAGGATGGAGCACTTGAGAATTAGCAGATGGGCTGTGTTTTTTATTGAGAAAGGTTGAGATTTTAGGGGAGGAATCAGAATGTTCTTATGGTCCTCAAAAACTTGCATTTTTAAAAATGGTGTGATCCTAGAGAACTGTAGGTGCAGCACATGTACATAAGCCAGAAAGGTATATGATTAGTAGATCCAGAATTATGTGTAACAGTTATCCTGCAGCAATGAGAGAAGGCGGGGGGGCGGCGGGGAAGCATCACATTTGACTAAACAATCTATTTCCCAATGCCAATGAAAACTCAGGTTAAAATAATGTAAGTTAGAAATAGATGGAAAATGTAGAAGAATATAGGTCTTGCTTTATGTTTTTTCTAAATGAAGGATAGATGTTTTTGCTTTTAAAATCTGTATTTGTATATACAAGCACTGACTGCATTGTGTTGGAAATTGCCAAACCATCAAAACTGTTGTAGAGTTGGTGTCTAGAATGTATAATTTGGAAAATGAAGTAATTGCAAAGCTAGACAGTGAGGATCTTTTCTCCAAGCAGCCCCAAGTATGTTTGTTCCTTTTTTTGTCCTTCCCTCCCTATGGCCATCCAGGTGTTCTTGGTGTGCTTTCCTGTAAAGGAACCCTGGAGTTTCCCTATCAAAAAATGAGGTTCTGTTTTCAGAGAGATGTTATTCTACATCATCTTCACTAACACTCAGATTTATTTGAAATGCAAAACACAAGGCGTTTCCTTGGTGGTGAGGAGAATGTGGAAAGTAAGGTGGGGGATTTTGACTGCAAATTTTGATGTGTCAGGGGTATTTCATAGTTTAGCACTTCCTAGACAGAGTATTCTGAGAGATGCCTTGAAAGAAACTTAAAGAGCTGCTGGTATCAGATATGGCCCCGGTTTCTGTGTGTTCATGTCTGGGGAGCCTATTGCAAACCTTACAGAACTTAAATTTCCACATGGCAAGAACAGACTTGCTTTCCTCATTGATGTTTAACCAGTGTCTGAAGCAAATGCAAATGAGTCTAACAATTCCAAAGTGCTTTCACTCCCCTATAAGTGACAAACATAATGGATGAGATGTAACTGAGGAATCTTCCAGGTAACTGCAACCCAAAATGGGCAGGAAAATCCCAGACCTGGGATGGAATGGGGACTTGCATCTTTCCTTCTCCCTTTGTCTCAACAGTCTTGAATTCAGGCAGCCCACAGTGAAGAAGCAGAGGAAAAAAATTGTGCTTTTGTACTGAGAGTCTGCCTGATACAGGACATGTAGGATTGCACATGGAATCAGGTCCTCTGATGGGAATCCCCTCTTTTCCCTCTTTGCCCTGTGGTTCTGGACATCCCTGGACAAGGCTAAGCGAAAGTGTGCATTTAAGTGTATAAACATCCTCTACTCCAAACTGTTACTGGAGTGTAAATGACCATTCACATTCAATTTTGAGAATCCTAAGTTGTTCTACCTGATCAGATATTTAGTGACGTTTACTGTAGGTGAGATTTGGTCTAGGAAGAAATTACCTTTTCACAACCTGACCTTCTCCTGTATGCACACCTAAATAATCTGAGTTTTTTCCAAGACTTTTTGCCCTTCACACTCATTTAATGGAATAGTTAGAAGTGCTTTTATTTACATTGTGTGTGTAAGGGGCTTTCTTCTGTAGTTTGGATCTTTGTGCAACAATGGAAATACAAACTTCTAGTCTGTTTTCTGTGTCTACTGATCTAGTACAGTATTTCTCTTCCGTGCGTATCCAAAACTGCTTCCTTTGCTCGTAATAAGTGGTTTTATTCTATGCCATCAGGATAGGAGAAACAAAATAAAGGGTTTCCTTGTATCTTAATATTTCTGTAGTGTTACCAAACAAAAGAACACCAGTTGTGTTGTTTTGCAAATCTCAATCATTTTCTTGGTGAATAAATAGATAAGGAAGAACTATGGAAACAGAACCTGAAGAAAGACTTGCACATTTCTGTAGTAAATGGAGAGTATGACTGTTTGAACTAGAGATAAACTCAGCAGGTTCACTCTTGAATGCCAACTTAAAGAAAAAGCTAAAGCTTTTAGACAAATAACTTGCCAAAGAAGAAGCTGTAGTCCTTAAGTTTTGACATAAACAGTTATACTCAGTTTGTAGTGACTATGTTGAAGTGAGAGGAGAAATGAGTTGTTTTTCCTTTAGAGCTGCTGTAGATTTTTTTTAGGTTTGTTTTTTTTTTGTGAAAGGGGTTGTCCTCACCCCGAGAATAAAACCAGCAATCGCCATGCTCCAGAGGCCATATAGGCTAAAAAGTGTGAAATACTTATTACTTATCAGTGAGAGAACGTTCCTGAATTCAGAAATGGGAAGTATTTTGCCATTAAAACTGTTGGGCTGACAACAGCCATTTTATCTTAAATTTAAGACTTTGGCCTTAAGATGTTTGACTCGTTTTGGATCTTGCCAAGTTAGGTCTGGTCTGTTTTTCATCTCATTTTATGTAATTGCAAGTGATGCTGAGAGTTCCCTCAAACAGCTGCACAAAAAGGCATTTTGGGAGCCACAAGTGCTACAAATGAATGCTAGATGTGCTTTTGTCAAGTTAGACTTCCAAGAATCAACTTTTACAGAAGAGAAAAAGATGATATATATGCATTTCTATACTTGCCAACTATTTCCACCTCTCTGTTATTTTATTTGGGATGATCTGATCCCTTTTAATCACAAAATTTTGAGGCTTACCCTTTCTCAAAAGTGAGCAAGTACAGAGGGATTGACAAGCAAATTCTTTGGGGGTCTGTTGATAAGTTTCATAAAGTGTAGGATTAAATCATGTCTAGTAGAACCTGTGAGGTCCCTGAGAGATTTCTTGCCTATAAGACAAATGTGGGTTATTAATGACAGAGATACAAGCATTTTGCAGGACTTTGGGTAAAAACACAAAAAATCGTAGGATAAATGCCTCCGCAGAGCTGTTGCTTTTTTGAACTTGATTTTGTGATCCAAGTTGATTACTTTGCTTCCTGAATGGCTATTCAGAGTCTGGAGTGGGTATTTTACACTGAAATTAGTGGATTCTGGAGGACTTTCCACCCTTCCACTGAAGTGTCCTTCAGTACAAACGTCTCTGCTTTATTCCCTGACAAGAACAGCATAGTAAAAGTTTCTACCCAACTAATACTAATATCATGCTGTTTTTCTTGCTTTTGACTATATTTCAAGAAAATTCCTAAAAATATCTGTGTTTTCTTCAAGACTGATGAATTGTCCCCCAAAACACGGATGTATTCCTGCACTAGGGACGCAAATCAGCAGCAACATTGTGACTGAGAGTCATAGTCTTGCTGAAAGATTCAGTGCAAGACCTAGAAAACTAGTTTTAAAGCTGAAGCTAAACCACAAATCTTGTGTCAAGTTCACTTAATAAGTAATAGGTCTGTTAATCAGTTACTGAAAGGAAGTTTGGATCAACTCTAGGTATTGTAGGTGTGCAAAATTCTCTATTTTTGTAATCAAATCTCTCAGCTGGAGAATGAAAGGAAAGAACTTACCTTTTTTCTCCCTCCAAAGCATGCATGATTCCAGAGGTAGCAGGTTGAACAGCTCCAGGACTAGGAAATTACAAGTTCCTTTTATTGTTTTTTGCTGCTATGAGTTTTGTTGGTCATTAAGGATGCATGAACTCTTTCATCTGAGCATGAAGGCTGTTGAATCAAAATGTCAACATTGAGCTAAATCAGTTTAGCCTTGCAATTGTTTCTTTTGAGGAGAAATTGCAGGTGGGAGGTAAATAGTTCAGGGTAGTTATTTCTCTGCTGAAAACAAGCTCTGTATCTATTGTGTGCGCACAGCTCTGAAGTACAAACAGTTTATGCTGTTGAAATGTTTTGGGAAAGCAGTGAAGGTTTTGGAGGGAGGGTGTGATTTGTAACTATTTAAACTTCTGCATTTAGTTGAAAGAGGACTATTGTTTAAATTTTGCTTACATTTAATTGATTTAGCTCCAAAATCGATGCTAAATCAATGTATGGATTGGTCTAATGTGTGGGATCTGATATGCAAATTATCTTTACTTACTTAATGCCCCACAAAGATTGAAGCTGTGCAGGTCTAAAGAGCTTTTGTGGCAACACAGGTCTTGTGTGAGGAGGTCCATGGGGGAAGACTGTGAACCTCCCTGGTAGCTGCTTCCATTCCCGTTGCCTGTGTCCAGCGGATTTCCTGTTTCCCACAGCCGCCCCCAGCTCATCTGGCTGCTGTCATTAGCTTAGTTGGGAAAGCAGCAGCCACAGCCAGAGGAGCTTGTGAAATCTGTAGGAGAGAGGAGAGCACACAATACTGAGTTACTATGACTTGCTGTCCTATTTCTTGTTTTCACAGCCTCTGCTGGCTGGTAAGAATCTCGTAGGAGCTGACGGGAGTAAGAAGTGACACGGAAGTTGTGGGCAGAGCCAAATATGGGAAGAAGTCTGAATCCTAAAAATGTCCATGGTGGCTCTGCTAATGGAATGTAATCATCTGGGGAGATAGCTAGCTGAGAAGACAAAGATTCCAGTCAAATAATTTATATGCTTTCATCTGCCAAATGTGTTACTGTATGACCTATTAAACACATAACTCTGCAATGAGAAAAAAGATGGTTTTGGTGAGAGCATGCACTTTTCAGCTGGGTTTTCCTGCACAGTAATCCTTTCTGTCAGCTTCTCTCTACAGACACTCAAGACATTTTGAACTTCTTGGCTGCTTTTGATTAAATTTGACAGCACAGAAATAGTTCAAAGCTAGTTTTCCACAAGCTTTGTGAAAATAGGTGCGCAGACAAATTCACATTCCCAGTTTATCTACTATAGTGTGGGTTTAGCTGTATTACTACACAGCAAAGAATCTAAGCAGGAATGGGGAGCAGACAGGCTAAGTTCCAGTGCTTACAAAATGACCTGCTTAATTGTGTCACATGGCTATAAAACAGCTTTGCCACTAACCTTTGTTAAAGTTTACCAAAAAGAGAGTTGAGAGCCAGCTCAGAGATTCTGTTCAAAGCCGTGGAAGGTATTTAAGAACCAAAGAGGTTTTTTTCCTTCCCTTTGTTACATAATTACTAGGATCAGGTGCCCAATGGGAATACATTTCTCATCCTTAGAAAAATAGGGTTGTGGTATAGGCAGGCACTTCCAAAAAGAGATCATGGGGTCTTCGTGGTCCTTTCTACATGTAGACTTCTCTTCCTGTAGCTCTGCTGCTGCAGGACCTAAGCCAGTCCTGCCTGTGGTCTCCAGAATCTGTGGGCAAAGGGAAAAGTGAAGCTGTGGTTAGTAAATGCTGGTACAAGTTTTGGGGTTGAAACAGAGTGGCCTGTGATTACTTCAGAAATCAGGCTTTGGATGTACAGCAGGACCATGCAGATGGGGTGACTGGCACAGGGCTTCAGCTGTTGAGAACACCAAGTCTCCAAGGTTGTAATCCTTGGAGTGAAACAAGTGTGCAGTGTGCCAGGAGGAGGGACAAGCAGTTTTCAATTTAACTCTGGATGAGAGACCAGTTGCCTGTCTTCTACCTGTCAAAGAAAAGAAGAACTGGATTTTTATTTAGAAAGAAACGGGACTGACGTGAGGCTTTGCATATTTATTACAATGAGATATTTTGTTAAACAATGGTTAATTATTTGTGAGCTGGGAAGCCTGTCCAATGTGAGATTTTCCTCAAGCCTGCCGTAGGCTGTTGTGAAAACTAATTTGAAGGACCTGCAGGTTTTGACATAATTTTTGGTTTTATCCATGTCAGGCTTTTTGTCTGAAGAGTCACATTATGGATTCAAAGTAATACAATCCTCTCCCACAACATAGGATCTGAGCACTTAATTTTCTGTAATTTGACTTGTCTTTTTTTAAATAAAAAAAATTCTCATGGGAAAAACTTCATCACTTCTGTTTGAGAAAGTAATAATTGCAGTCTATGTTATTCTGGAGTATGGATTATGTATATAAACATGTATAAAAGCAATGTATCTGTCGAACATCTGAGAACAGTGATAAAGTAACAGTAGTAAAGATGAATGCATTTTATGCCAAATGAGTAGGCTTGGAAGCATTCTAGTATATTCATTTTAACTGAGATGGAGATGTGCTTACAACTGAGCCTTTAGAAAATAAATAGCACGTATTTACACTGTTCCTGAAAGAATCATGCAAAGTAGAGATAAAGTTTAAAACTATGCTTAAATCATAGGAAGATCTGAAAGAAAAAGAAGTGGTTTGTTTACCATTTTTTTAGAGAAACAGCCATTAAAATAAAAAGATCAATAATGCAGTCCATTTAGTGGTCATTTACCATAATAATGACACATTGACTTCCAAAGGTGTTGGGAGCATTAAAATGGATGACTTGATTTTTGAAATTTAATGCATTGATAAATTTTTTTTTGGCTATCTCCAGGTGCCTTTCACCTAAACCATTTGAGAATGAATTCTGGAAAGCACATGCCTGTATCCAGTTGGCTTAAACATCAGTGTATCCCCGACTTTTTGCCGGATCACAGCTCTAGCTGCCTCTTTTGAATGTGTTTTATTGGTTTTGATAGTGTTTGATAGTACTCGATTTTATGCATCTGACACTGTTGGTGTTTGGTGTGGCTGAGCTNGTGATATTTTGATTATTTTGTTTGTGTGCCTGTTTGTCATGGAGAAAGATAAAAAGTTATCTAGAAAAATGTTCAGTAACCTGCTGCCTTTTAATGGGGACAGTGGAAGCGAATAAAAATAAATTCAATATTAAATTGTTCAAGACTTGTTTGAGTATAAAGATAGAAAGAATTTTATTAAAACAGAAAAAAATAAAAATATATGTTATGTATT
>WEIV01009090.1:1303-53479 GCA_013390005.1 Calyptomena viridis
AAAAAAAAAAAGGAAATATGTTCATTGTTGCATCCTAACCCACATTTTTCAAAAAGGATTTCATAGTAGATTACTGCATTCCTATGTCTGTGTATTTATACTTCCAAATTTTTACTGAATATGTAAGAGCAGATAATCTGATACTGTGAAAGGTAATTCATAAATTAAAGATATAGTTGCCAAATGAGAAAACATAACTCATACTCTTTGTTTAGCTGCCAATTTGCAACAAGATTTACAAATCAGTACAAAAATAAGCAAGATACGTTTCAAAACATCATCACATTCAAAAGCCTTACACAAAATCTTACTTTTCTTTTTCTTACCTTTAAAGAAGACAAAATTCCCCTCACTGTTTTCATAAACTGCATCAATGCTGGGAGGCAGTCCCCTCCAGAAGTAGGTAATCTGCATGGGGTATCCATCCATCACCCTGTTGTTTCTGACTCGCCAAAACCACTGATCCTGGAAACCAAATATACTTCTTTTACTACATTTATATGTGTTGAGATGTTGTCTTGAAAATACTGAACAGCCTATCCTAGAGTTTTTATTGCATGACCTTTTGCGGTTTGCATAACCATATTGTGTTTGCATTCGTGTCACATCCACACATTACAAATGTGTCAGAACAAGTTGTTCCCTAAGGTGAGAATAAGCTGCACACATGAACTGTGTGTTTGGTGTAGATAGCCTTTGGCAGAACATACAGTGTGCTGTATGGCACAATGTAACTTTCTCAACTTCATTCTTATAAGGGGCCCAATTTAAAATTTGTGGTCTGACTACAAGTGCTTTTAGTCATAAGTTCATATATGAACCATATGCATATGCGTATGCATAATATAGTAGGACTACAGACAGGCTTTGAAGATCAATTAATTCTGCAGGCCTTTTTTTTAGTATTGGCTGCTAACAGCGAAAGGTTGATAGATACATGTGTAACATTACTACATCAGTCCAACAAGAACTACAATTTGACACTAGTTTTACTGTAGTGAAGATAGAGTCTTTCCATGTGACATTAAATAGAACAGTTAATATTACAGCCATATATTTATACATATTTATATATAAAAGGTGCCAAATCAAGTGTGTGGCACATCAGGCAGGTATCAATAAAGTTATCATTGTTGTACCTCTTCACGTCTCATAGCAGCAACTGTTTAGAGATGAAGGATAGCATAAGCAAGTATTTAACTTCTTAAAAACATCTGCATATTTTTCAGCATTAGTATTATATAAAACAACCCTGCTTAAATATAAAGTAAGTGCTATTCTGTCAGATATTTGTCACAGTTTTACGTGGCAGTTCTTCCTGTATAGGCCAACTTGCCAAGCAAGAGAAATCTGTGCTCTTGCAGGAACTGGCACAGCTTTGAGAGAAGATGAATACTTTGCAGGAGCAGGCTTATGATGAACTGTATTCGTCATCATTCCAAACCTGAGATCACGTCTCTCTTTAATTGTTTCTCTTTCCAATGACTTAAAAATTCATAAATTTAAAAAAAAAGTATTAGCCATACAAATATAAACCAGCTTAATATATATACAAAAATAGATCTTGATCATTTACATAAATGAGTCTAAAACTGAAAATGTTGCTTTGATTGCCAGATTTCTGAGAAATTTAGTATTAAGAAAAAGTTCAAATTGTTACACAACTTGAAAAAAAAATTACATTAGAAAGTTGCAATTGTCTGGAAATAATACTAAAAAATTCACACACTTTTTCATGTCTAGGTATTTCCTTGCTAGTAACACAGTTGCACTTTTCTCATCCAATTAGATTCCTGTTTTCAGCTTTCATTTTTTTTATTGAAAAATGTATTATAATATTTGAAGAAGGTCAACAAGACAATTTTTGAGGATCAATTGACTAAATTCCAGTAAGAGAACTGGCAAAAGTGGGGAAATACAACTTAGAGATACAAATATTTAGGAACTGAAGCATGAGTTCTGAATGCTGAAACAGATAATGTCAACCTCTGCTATTTTTAATACAGTACGTAGATAAAACATTCCAAATACTTTTTCATTAAAACAATAATAAATGTTTGAGATGGATTTTTAGGTCAGATTTAGGTCAGATTTTTGTCAGCATCATGAATCTAGGATGACTTAGGGAGGAATAATATAAGTCTCAATAGGCTCCTCTGTCCTCCTCAAATTTTTATAAAAGCCTCAAAAGCCAGGCAGCATCATAAAGATCAGTCATGATTAAAAAAAAAAAAAAAGAACAAACAAGTAGCAAGATGCACTGATTTAAAACTGCAGAATTTTTGTTAGCTGCTACTATCTTCAATACAATGGAATATTTCAAACCTGTCTTTCTTCACTCAGACAAATAGCTTTGTTTTTTTGGATGAAAGCACATCTTAGAGAACAATGTTTAGTTGAAGGAAGGAACACACTTTTCTCATAAAATGTCCTCAAACTCAGAAGAACATCAATCAAGTTGCGTGTACAAAATAAGCAAGTATCTAAAGCTGAACAAAAGCTAACTACTTTTCTGAATACGAAAAGGCAGAATCACTTCATTGAACAAAGGTTGCAAATGAAATGTCCAGGCCTTCAGGAGTGTCCTAAGACAACACACATACCCTGGAAAATCTGGATATCAGTGCTACAGACAAAGCTTACAACATTCTATGTTGGCTAATGAATCTCAATATTCAGCTAGTAAACTAAAGCAGATCCTACAAGTCATATTAATTAAACAACAAGAGAAGAATTTCCATAGTTCTAATAACAGTAGTAATCTTTTAGCTAAAGCTACATTCTTAAATATTCAATCAATTTCACTGATTTCATGGTTTGGTTTGATTAGTTTTTTTAAAGTGGAAAAAAAAGAAATAAAACAAACCAAACCAAAAAAACCACCCAAACTTTAAATAGTCATGGCTATATTCAGTAGTTCATGAACTTTCAAATTTTAGATAGGGATGGCTGGAGTAGCAAGCAGTCTTTTTGCTTAGAGCAGTACTGCATTGGTGATTGGTTAGTACCATCCCACCATAGTGATTTTTGGTAAAATACCAAAGTGTCAGTGGAACGACTTCGGTAAAGGGACTAATCATAAATTCTTGAAAGAAACTGACTGTAACAAACACAAATTTCACAGTGCAACAAAACCTGTAAAATCATCAAGTCGACAAACATCCTCTTCTTAAGAATGAGTTATCTACCAGCCTTAGTGATTTGTGGAGTATATTTACATGATTTCATTTTTATAACAAGACCAATAAAATTATATTCTGCAGATTTGGTATTGAGTTGTAAGTCAAACTGTATTTCATCCTTAATATTGCTGATTTGCAGTATAATAGTGAGAATATTCTTATTTTTTTCTCAAATTCCTTAGAAAACCAATAATTTTCCATACTATACCATTAAAATCTTAACAATAATACAATTAGAGCAAAGCTGGAATGCTTGATTCATGCAGCATAGCCCCATGAATTTGTTTTTAAATGTGTATGTATGTGTATATCTATATATGGTAATGTCAATACTAAGCATTCATAAGTTTTCAACAAGAAATAATTCACAATATATCTACAATATATATACAAGAAATTAATTCAGCAGGGTATTACTCTGTAAACACATCCATCCTGCACTGGCACAGGCCTCTTCACCTGAAACTGATTATAGAAGATCCCCATCCTTTCCTATAGTCATTATAGAGATACTTCCAATAGGATGGTATCTAAAAAGTTATAATGAAAAAACAGGAATCTTCTTTTTTTTTTTTTAATATGCATCTCGATACTTCCTAAATTTCACAAAAAAATGAGACTACTAATTCTGCAATAACACTACTAGATTGGTGCTCAGTTAGTTATGTAAGTAGAATTGTCTTGACAAGATTTATATGCCTACAATGTACAAATCTGCTTAGAAATGAATCAGCATAATAAAGGTCCTTCACTGAAACATTCTAAGGTAAACATCACTTCATTGTTTATTTCTCTATACTGATTAAAAAGGGAACTTAAAAACCTGTCTCCTGTTTAGATGTCTGTAAAGTACAAAGTGGGAATCCAAATGCAAGCAAAATAAACCCTGTTTGTTGTCTACTTTTTGTATACTGAGTTCAACCTGTCCTAATGCAAAGAACATAAAATCAAAAGGATGACTACATAGGGGCAGATCAGGGTCTATATCCTGTCTCCAATGGAGTCACTAGCAAGTAAACAGATAAGACTTCAGCCCTGAAGTGATCAAGCAGTTGGACTACATGACCATTGTAGGTTCCTTCCAACTGCATTACTCTACACTATTCTACTCTATTGTGTCACAATAAAAAGAAAGGGAACATGCAATGACACCTCTCTGATACACTCTTCCAGTTACCACTTGTGGTTCAGTGACGTCTTGTGACTGATAGCACTTGATTAACACATAAACTTGATAAACACATGCAACCCTAGAGCATCCACAGCTATCTGCAGAAATGTGTACAACAATTTTAACAATGTTTAATGTGAAAAGCCATAAGTAATAAGCAACGGCTACAGTTGCTCACTGCTGTTCAACCTTCATCCACCTTATTTCTTTTTTCTTGATCACCAAGAACAGTAATCCTTTGACTGCAAGATCTGATTCAGGGTCTTTGTTGCTTCATATTAAAACGATCTTGTAGATTAAATCCTTCTGCTTGTTTTCAGGAAACCTTTCTACACTGTAACACATCTGGCCAATATTAAGGGTAACAGAACTATGGCTTGAAAGATCTTATTGGGCCATTACCTTTAATGTCTAAATATTCCATTCTGAAGCATAATTGTGAACATAACATAACATGTTCTATCTCCTGCTGATGGAATCCTGTAGACTCTTTATTTTCCTGATCTGTTTTTGGCATATTTATGTGCCATTGCACTAATCATGAACACTAGGGTATTGCTTATCAGTAAGGACCCTGCAGGTTTCCACAAAACTAAATTTTTGAAATTATCGTTTCAGCATTTTTATGGTCTTATTTAAACTGACAGAAGCTGGCACAAGATTTGTCAATAGATGTAATTTCAGAGGATCAGCAAATATCTGGAAATGTCTGAGGGCAGAATTGAAAGTTCGGACTATTTATAAGATTGGGGAAGGTAGGCATTGGTAGAGATTGACAGAATAATTTTTTTGTGTAAATTTAATTTTCCTGGCCGACTTTCTATATGACTATGAACACACTGGACTCTGTTTTAGACTCCCAGAGTCCAAAGTGTGGAACTCAAGAAACTCCAACATGTGGCTGTAAAGCATGCTAAGGATCTTTCTGAAGTATCAGATGGCTCTGCTTATAGAAAGACTGTATCATTTCAGCACATATAAGTAAATGTATTTAATTTATCTTAAACAAAGTGATACTTACCAGAAATTTTATTGTCTGCATTTCGATAAACAGGTACAATTACTGTAAATATGTTTTCACAAAACTTTAGCTATTATTGAAATTCAAAAGAGGCATAGTCCAAGAGAAAGCATATTCACCCTAAGAAAGCTCTTTCACACTTGAAGTAAACAGCTTGAAACAGTTTCTCTGGCAAAACACTTCCCAGTGTATTTGCTTTTGTTGAATGAACATAATTTTGTCTCTTTTGAAAAACAGTGTTTATTGAAAAACTATTTGCCTTTCCCAGTACGTTGGTTAAATATACTTTTTATTATTTTGTTTCCCCAAAACACATTAACTACTGCAGACAGATTGAACACATGACTTGTCAGATGCACATACAATGAAAAGCCTGAAAACCAGCTACATTATAGCTTTTAGTGTCTTTCCTTGCTGGCTAGCAAATGCTTCTTTGTAAGCATCTGTAGTTACCCAATTGCTCCAAAAATAGGGATTACTCCTGTGCATCTGGGATATGACACAATAATGGATCATTAAATATTATGACTATAGACATACTAAGAAAATAAAACTTGGACAATTATCCCCAGTTCAAAAAGCAGAACTGACACAAACAAACAAAAATCAAAATTTAGTAGAAAAGAACCATATGTCTAAGAACCAAAAAATGGACATCGAGTATGGAGAGATTGCAAGCTGTTTCAGAAACACTATGATAAAGGCTAATAGTAGAAAGAAGAAGCAGGAGCATTCACTCAAATTGAATGTTTTGAAATTTTATTTAGAAGATGGGATATTTCTGAGAAAAAAAGGCAATAAAGCTTTTTACAGAAAACAAACTGAACAAAGGTTATACATAAATCATTCTGCACTGTCAGTAGATGTTTCGGATATTTTTTCCTGTGCGTATGAAGGGACTAAAATATGGTATATTGTGTATAATCATAACAAATACCTTTCTCATAAAAGCACTTCTTTATTAACACCTCAGAGAATCTTAAATGGAAGAGTCAAAAAATCTGTCTCATAATACATACTTTTCATACTTTGTTGTTAGACACATTAGATGTCTCCTTTTCATCTCAGAACATAAGCTTTTTAGTGATAATTGTGTTAAAGTTGTTGCAGTGTGTAATTAGCATGTACTTCTTTATTATGTATCTCTGTATATTATTGTTTTGTTAGTTGGTATGTTCTGTTAAGGCCCCCTGCCCTTCCCCCAAGATGGTTTATTCCCTCTCTTCTCCTCCCTTCCCATTGGCTAAATCCCCCTATAAGAACCAGAGACAGGAAATGGTTTTTGGCTTTCCTTGGTTGAACTGATAAGCTTTGGACCCCCTGGGAGCACATGGCTCCCAGGGAGAAATAAACTTATATTATTCACAACCACGGAGAGCTGCCAGCACTTCTTCGTCCTCCGTTCACTAGCTAACCCTCGGGGTTTGCAAGGGCACACGCAACCCCTTGCAAGCCCTAAGGCATCTTCTGAGGTCGACCTCCTGGCCTGGGGGCTCCCCGCCTAGAAGAGCTCCCTCCTATCCAGTGTCCTGCAGCAGACTAGCCAGGGCTGAAGGAGTGGGGCAAGCCATGGGGGTAGCTACGAAAGTGTCCTTCATGTTTCATTCTATGAATACTTAAATCTGTCCTCCTATGAATAAGTAATTTCAATTTCAGTATTTATTCTCATCTTAAGGAACAACTTTCAGGTTCCTTAAGGGACACAACTGATATGCAGGAGAATTAAAAACAATCTCCAGGTATTTTGGTTCAATCATAATACACAAACTAGAGTAGTTTTTAGTGCAAAATTAATGGAGCTTTCTTCTCTAAGCACCTCCTTTTCCCCTAAATCTCTGGGCCAACAACCACTGCCAACATTAAAACATTAATTTGATATAAACTGTCTAGAGCTCTGACTTTTATTTTATACCTAATGAACTCTATCTACAATTCTGTAATGACATGTGACACTCTGACTCAGACGTTTAAATGATACCCAGTAAAAAAAGAAAGACTGCCCAATAAGATAAATACTCTAAAAAATCTACAAAGAGCTAGAAAGAAGAAAAAAAATCAGGAACCTCTGCAATAGTACATTTTGTTAACTACTTAGATAGAAAGGCAGGAAAAGATTTAAGGCAGACAGGTGCAAAACAAGGACAAAGTGCAACTGTAAATCATAATATTTTGACTATGATTATAAAAATGGGTGTGAAGTCACAGTAGTTTGTAAAACACCCTTGCATTTTACAGCAAAAATCTCTGTGTGAATTTCTCTCCGACTTGCTGTTAAAGTCATCCCTGGAGGTATTTAAGAAGTGACTGGATGTGGCACTTAGTGCCATGGTCTAGTTGACATGATGGTGTTAGGTCAAAGGTTGCACTTGACGATCTCAGAGGTCTTTTCCAACCTAACTGATTCTGTGATTCTGTGTAAGCACGCATCTCTCTCTATCTCTATACATATATGGTGTTGTTAAGAGTATTCCCTTAATAAGAGGGAATGAGATGCAAAATTGAAAAATTTAGTGTCTGCAGCTGATAGAGAGAGAAGCTTTACAATGGCTAGATTCCACAGAATTACTGCATGCCTATTTAATTTAGAAAAAAACCACACAAATAAACATAATATTTCTGCCCTAAATAAATGTTAATTAAATACTGAATTGTAATTAATATTGTAGGTTAATATTGACAAAATACATGAAGGTATCACATTTAGTCTCATCTTCTCCCATAACCATACTCTGACCACGTGCAAAAGCAAACCTATGTCAATGTAAGATTAAACATACCCAGTAGCTAAGCAAAACAGCAGACATTCAGACAAATTAGTATCCTAAAAAAAACTAGTGGTGAATAAAATACTAAGCTGTCTAGTAACCTTAAATTATTCTCTTACAGAGAATGAGGAGTTCCAGTTATGTACAGAGAAACTTACCAACGGACAGAACCTGCAGAGACTATGTTCCAAGACTGTGATTGAGAAGACAATAAAGTTCCCGTACTATACACCTTTAAGGAATTATTAAGAAACATCCTGAATTTGGGAAATGCAAGGTATAGTTATTGTATCTAAGTCAAAATAAGTTGGGAACATCCTTTTTAAAATCTTGATCTAATCTAAAAGGCACTTTTCCACATCTTCTTCATCAATTCATGTAAATTCATCAGGGGATCTCAAAGTGTTGGTACTACTTGGCCTATGGCACACAAATTAAAGGCTTTGTGTCTACTCATTTGAGGAATTTCTTTAATAACATCAATTTTCAACATTCCAAATTTGAAATTTATAGCATTTAAGTCAAAGGACATCACTGAAAAGAAGAGGGAAAAAAAATATTTTGAGCAAGTTTCTGTGAAATAATTTTCATGGAGCAGAGAAGATACAGTCCAGGGGATTTAAGTGCAGAAAAAAAAATTAGCATAATTCAGCTATGAGAAGAACTGCTGAAATTGTTTTTCTTTTCTGTTTTGCTTCCCCCCCCCCAATACAGAATTTGCAATAAAATGTACAGATTAGCCCTACTTCAGTTCATTCTTAATTCCTGAGTAGAAAAAAAAAATGCATCTATTATACTGGAATCAGACATTAAATAGATTTAGCTCATTTTAGGAAACAACTAAATAGACTATTCTATATACATGCAGAATACTTTAGCTCAGCTTATTAATGAACTGATTCATGTTAAGAATAAACAAAGCTCCTTTATAACTGAAAAGGTGTTATCAGTTCATTAACATATGGATGTACAATGCATTGAAGATGACTTACTTGAACATATAGAGACAATTTATCTTTCTTAATGTGTTTGAGACAGCAGCATGGTTCTAACAGGGGCAAAATGTGGTCTGAGAGCCACTGTGAAAGTCAGAGCATTTAACATTGCACAGAAAAACCTCAGCACTTGTGTTCAGATCTTGAACCTTCTGATAGTCTCCTCACTGGAGATGAGACCAACCCACTAGATTGAAAACAAAGAACATTGCTTGTTCTGTTGCTCCACATGTTTCCTGGGTAAAGAATTTACTTCCTTGATGCAATTTATTAAGCAAGGTTAATTACTATTTATTGTTGGTACCTAATCAGACACTGAAGCGATTCTGCAGACAAATTAAAACCATTGTTTGATATGAACTTATTCTTTTCCTTAACAACATGTTAAGGCTAACTAACACCATGAACAAAAAAACTAACTGCTGAGAGACAGTATAGGATGAAGAAAAAACTGGCAAACTTACCCCATTGTTGTTCATGGGAAGTGCTAAACTGAGCCTGCTTTAAAGTACCTGTCTTCAGCTAAGCTGAAGTACACTGGCGTAAATACATTTTCAAGCAAAAAAATTATCTAGTGATATTATGTAGGAAATCTTTGCTAAGGAGTAGCATTTGTTTTTTTCTACTATCTGTTCTTATCCTCTGTTCTGTATTACTGACAAATTAAAGTAATGTCAAGTAATTTATTCAGAGTCAAAAAATGGCTCTGTTTATGGTAAAAGCTGCCTTCTTGGCATCCTATTCTGAGTCATAACTATTGGCCTGAATAAGCCTCTTTCACTCATTTGAGATATGTGCAGAACTGTTTTTCATTGATCACGCTGAAATCTACAGCTACGCTTTTCAAAAAAAAAAAGCTAAAGTAATCCAGAAATCAGACTTCAAAGATTAGGGAAAAACATGAAAAATAAAAACCATTTATTTTTCCAGAGAACTCAAAGGTTTATGGCATTCCATATGCACTCTGACTCTCTTAATAAGAGAAACTTCTTATTTTCCTCCCTGATTTGTAAACTGGTGTACAGATTTCCTTCATGGACCACATACACCACAAAACTGCAACGTGCAGTCCTGCTCACCAGAAGTCTGGTTTATCTACTACTAGACAACAGCATGTAGCAATAGGAACTATGATTGAAGCTGGAGCAAAAATACCTCCTTTATATTCACCATCAAATTCTAAAGTATGGTCGATTAGCCAAAACATTGGCAACCCCTCTGAAACCCGTCCTGACTTTTTGTAGTAATTTCAATAAAGTACTACCAGCTGCAGTCAGTATTCCCTCTTCCAGTGCTGCACAGTGATAGATCGAGGACGTAGAGTTTCTCCATCTTTTTCTTTTAATACCTTCCTTCCTCTATAATCCTCCTTCCTTTACCCTTCCTCTAATGCACACTTTGGCCATTTGTTCAGGGTCCTGGTGCTGGCAGAGGAAGCTGCAGGGCAGCCTCCATGAAGAGAGCCCAGGGCTGAACTGTACCTACTCAGAGGCTCCCTACTCAGAGGGGGGTTTTTAATAGTCAAAACACTTTTATGATCAGTAGCAGATTTGAGAAATTTTAGATTTTATTTCCAATACACAAATACTGAATGTCCGACAACAAATTATACAAGAATTCTGCAGTTCTTCAACAAACTTTGAATAGCACCCATTCATTTTTAAACTAGATTCTGAAAATCACTCTTTATAAAATGCTTTCAGTTCAAGGAAAAACTGTTCTGCAACATACATATAAAACATGCTATGCAGTCTTTGGCTACTACCAGCGCCTCAGTGACACTAGATCTTGCATCAGACAGGAAACCCAGAAAACTCTGACACCCCTAAAAACACCAAGGGTTGATCTGGGCCTTATGTACCGTGTACTACATGACTACCATGTCAAGGGCACTTGGCTCTTCCTGGAAAATCTTCTGCATAAGAACTTGTCTACTGTATCTATTGAGATGACAAGAATGACAGCTACAGACCTTGCACTATGGTGCAGCTGGAGGTGATACTGACTTTCTTGATGTGTCCCAGAATATATGTATAAATGGCAACAACTCAGGTAATCAATACTTTATCTTTACCAACTGATAATTCAATCACAAGAAAAATAAAAGAAAAAAAGAGGAATAAATAATTACAATCTCCATTTGGGTGGGTTTCTGTATTCCTAACTGAACTGAGCATTTCAATTAATTCTGATTTTGTCCAAATAACTAAACCGATTGAGACTCTATAAAATGGTTCCATTGCCACATGGTGATGATCCAACATGAAGAAACAAACGGACAGACATGAAAGAGGCACAATAAAGACCTGTAAAGACATCAAATCTAGTCTTGCAGCCAGGAATCTCTGGAATGCTCACATTCCCCCAAATGCTCTGCTGATAACAGCAAATGCCCATGAAGTACTGCACAAAACCCTTCATCCACATGATGATCATTAAGTCTTTACAGAGCAGTTAACTATTTCCTCAGTAGGGATTGCACTTTGAGACTACAAAACCACCTGTAAATTTTCATGAACCAAGTTCTGTCTACGTAATATAATACAAACCAGGGATTCTTGATAGAACCACATTTGAAATTAGGCAGGTATAGAGAAGGGACTAAACAATGAAAAGGGGAGAAAAAGTTTAATAAGTAGTTGCATAATGATATGAGGTGAAGATATTTGCTTTGCAGCAGCTATCCTTTTCTCTTTACAAATAATAGTGTAACACTAAGTTGGAATGAAGATTGGCTTTCTAAAAGGCCTGCATTTTTACAGGTTATATCAACACATGACCATGGCTCTTGGAAATATCATGAGACATATGATGAACATAATGTTCAAATGAGTTGAATATCCTTTTGCATTTATCAACACCTACATCTTGATACTTGTCTTACACTAACACGTTCCCTTTTTGATGCACTCTGTGAATAACTAGATAACCCATTATTCTCTATGATATTTTCTTAACTTATATCTGACAAACATATGAGCCTCTATTCTATTTGAAAATCCAGTAATGCTAATTGTATAGTTCTCTCTACCCTCCAAATAATCATTGATATTATATGTCATACTCTTCACTTTTTTTCCACCCTTTTGAATCCTCCTTTACCATTTGATTAAAAAACAAAAAGAAAACCAAAACAAGAACATTGGACTACCATTTTCCCTTTAATAAAATTGTCAAAAAATTTGAAAACTTGTGAAATTTTCTAGAAGTAGACAGAATATCAGCACAACAGTATTTTCATGATTCTTTTCCCAGCTGCACAGTATTTCCTATCACGACAATATATTTTCTCACTAACAATAGTGCGGACTTTAGAACAGAAATCTCCTTCTTGGAGAAGACCAAGTGTACCACCTAGGATCCTATAGAAAAATTAAGGATTTTTTTTGACAGTTGTTCATAATTTATTTTTGTTATCCATCGTGGGCCATGAGAAAGGAATAAAGAATAATGGGTTTGTGTGCGTACATTTTTCCTCTAACTTCACACACAAACGTCGTCCAGAAAAAATTGTCCAGCACAGTTCCCCGCTTGCTTGGGGAGCATGTTCCAGTGTCCAACCATCCTTTGGGTGAAGAAACATTTCTAATATCTAACCTAAACCTCTTCTGACACAGCCTTATGTTGTTCCCCCAGGTCCTGTTACGGGTAACCAGAGAAAAGACATCAGTGCCTGCCCCTGAAAATAGGGGAAGACACAATTTAAGAAACTCTATGAGTGTATGGGGGTTATTTTGGATGCTAATTAAGCTTTTAAAACTCATTTTAATGCTTGTGATCTATGATAATGTGCTGCCAACAAAAATAAAGAAAACCTGGATACCAAATCTAACTTTGAATGGTATGGGACAAGGCTAAGTAAATCTTCCTTGTTGAAGTGGCAGGATTAGAAGGCTGTAGAAGATGCCCCAGTAGTCAGTGAGTGAACAGCAATACTCCTGGAGTATCTCAGCTTTGAGGCTGACAGCAACGGCCAAAGAGAAAAACAGACCATTAAGAGTGGCATATCCAGCAGCCAACAATAACATCTGTCATGACAATGAATATATGAAAATGATAGGTATTCAATTGGCTTTGCTCACTGTCTCTGTTACTCAGATACAGGGATTAGATCATGAAGAAAGTAAAGGAATCTCTAACAGTGAATACAGAATATTGAAAACTATATATGATTACAGATAAAATGGGAATGTGTGGTGGTGTGTTTTTAAGTTTATCTACCTCTTCCTAATGGTTTATTCCACCCTGTTCTGTAATGGTTTGTTCTGTTAAATGTATACACCCCCTATTATGTAAATCCCCTAAAATCCCCCCCACATCCACTCCTTCTTCCAGCCTCTTCCCTATCAATCACCCAAAACACACTTCTTGTTCCAGGATCTTCACTGTCAGTCAGTAAACCCCTCCTGGGAAAGTTGCTAATTCTCGACAAGTCATAGGTGCATGTGACCTTCCCTATTCCTCCCCTTATTCCTATTGGTTGTCCATGCTTGTCAGTCCTTCCCTAGCCCTTCCCATCCCAGTCTCTCATTGGTCCATTCCCATGTTACCACCCCCAGTTAAAAGTTCATGTCCCCTATTGTTCTTTGCCTTTCTGGGTTGTTTTTCCCTGAGCTTACCAGGACTTTGTGGGTCTGCAGCCCCAGAATCTGGAATAAACTTGGACTGAGTCACCCAGGAAGGACTCCTTGCCTCCTTTGTCCACTGAGGACATGTGAGTGACCCATCTTTCTGGGACTAATCCTGCCCAGGGGCAAACCAAGGGGTCTGTCCTTGAACGCCACCCACACTTTTAAGTATCGGGGTGGTGTTTTCCCTGACACCGACGATCGCTGTTGCAGCAAGTGAGCCGGGGCTGAGGGGGAACTGATGCATCCAGGAACACATCAGGAATGTAGAATTTAAAGTAGTAAATGACTGTAGGTTTTATAAAACGCTTGCCAGACATCAACCCAAAACAACATCAAAGGCTCCATCATGATAAGATTGAGGAGACTGGTGAACTGGTGAACTGTTAGGGAGAATGGGAGAGGATTTAACTGTCATTATCAAGTATAACCTTTGACCAAATACAGTCTATTCTCCTAGATAAAGATATTTTCAATGAACAAATACATCAAATCATTAATTAAAATAGTCCCTGTGTCATTTTGATTTATTGACTGGAATTATAGTATAATAAAATTAGATTTTGTATAGGAAAACAGTTTTTGATTTAACATACTTGGTATTACAAGCTAATCTGTTGTTTCTTGTGTGATTTTACCTAATAGGTATTACTCAAAATAGATAGTACTCCTGCCATGTTAAAGATGCTTAAAGGAGTTTTTTCCTATTACTTTCAACTGGACCTATTACTTTCATTCAGTAGTCAAAGAGAGCAACACTTTAAAAAGTATTCAAGCTATAGTTTATAAAAAAAAGAAGAAAATAAATATTTTAAGTAAATATCTGTTATATTTTTCAATAGATACTCAATAGTGTGAATAGTGTTTCACTAAGTTGCTGAAAAAACAAACATACATGTTGTTTTACATTATTTAAGATCTCAGCTGTTTAGTAGTGCAGTGTTTTGCATAGAAAATGGCTAATTCAGAGGAACAAATGAGATTAGTTTATTTTAATTTAAACCACTGCTAAACTTTTTCATTGTGGGCTCTCAACCCTTTGAAAAGAAAAAAAATCAAAGAAGTTAAAATACACAAATACTGCTAGAATATAAAGCTTTGGCTGAAAATCGAGATTATGCAAATATAAGCAAATAATACCACTTCCTGAAAAAGCTTACATTACAAGTCATTCCAATTGTTTCCCAAAATGTTTACCTAAATTAGTTGAAAGGCCACGATTTCAACAAGAAATTTTAATTAAGCCTTGTGCTTGAAGTGTTTTTGTAATTACTCCCTTTGGTTCCATTAGGATGTAGCCTCAATTAAAATGTATTGTTAATATTACGAGATAACATTTGTTGGTTGTAATATAAAAGTGAAGACATGTCTCCATGTAATTTTAGATTATTCCTTGCTGTGAGTTTTTTGCAATTATTTTTTGTCAATAATCCTTTTTTCTATTCTCTTGCCAATTAAATATTTTTAATCAGCTAACTCAGACACTGAGCCTCTGAAAACAGGAAAGTTCTACAAAATTAAATATATTTTATACCCCAGAATTCAGTGTAAAGCTTTTTGTTATTAATTTTTGATGTACTAAAATAACAAATGAAAAATTAATAGGGTCACAGGATTCTCTGACTGTAGCAAACAAATACTGTAACCGGAGGGAAAAAAAAAAGAGGATTCAATCCTTCACTTTAATTTACATCATTAGTCCTTACTCAAGTGATAATGCCTATCGAGGGTATATATTTTTCCCACTGAGATTCTCTGTCTATTGTTGAGTTACTCATAAGAAAGACACTTACCAGATTTGAGTCTTTTCATGTGCCTTTGTTTATCTGTATTCTTAATGTCTTTCATTTATTTAATAGTGCAGAACTATAATTGCCCTGTATTCCGTATATTTGATAGTATGTAAAACTTGTTCTGATCAAAACCACAACACAAATATTTAGTATCACATTTTTCAGTAATTATTAGATTAAAACTAAATCAGAAATAAGAATTTGTTAAGATTCACATTTAAGTGCTCAAATCTTTAAAACATTCTCCCAAAGCCTACCACTACATTTGCATATTAATTCACACAACCCACTCCAGTATTCCTGTTAAACTCAGACTGTCCAACTCTTCATGAAATCTCTTGAAGGGTCTGAATTACCCCTTTTTATCTGTAAGGAATCTCTGGGTTAGTGAGTGCACCTTGTGAGTATCAATGGCTTATCATGAGATAGTGAGTCTCACAGAGATAGGACCAAGTCAGTCTTTGAATAAAGTGTTTTAGCCCAGAGCCTGACCCTAGGAAGGAGGGTGATTTTCTCTGAAAGCTGAGTCAAGGGAAGGAGACAGCAGAGGATCTGTCTAACACAGCTGGAAGGGGTGGATATTTCCTCCCTTGCACTCCTCTTGTTAGTGCTTAGTGAACAGCTGCCACACACCTCAATCTTCTCTACCCGTTCTATTTTTCTGAGCTGAATGCAGAAGTCACAAAACAGTCTCCTGATGAAATCTCACCAGCTATTGTCTCTGATGGCCACAGTTCAAAAGAGATCATAGAGCAAATCCTACTGTGAGATGAATGGGGGAAACAGTCAAATTTCGCCAGATTCACAGAATTGCAGAATAGTTAAGATTGGAAGGGTCCTCTGGAGATTTTGGGGAAGTATGAAAATATACTTGAAACTTCCTTTGAAGTTAAGTGTGGAAATCAGATAACACAAACATTTTGGGAAGCTATGACTTTTTAGTGCTCATATTTCAGTTGCTACACAAAATCACAGAAGGGTTAGGGTTTGAAGGCACTCCTGGAGATCCAACCCATTCCTTTGCTCAAAGCAGAACAATGTACAGCCAGTTGACCAGATCCATGTCCAGTCAACTTTCAAGTATCTTCAAAGATGGAGACTCCATAACCTTTCTGGACAATGTGTTTCCATGTTTAATCTGTGTTTGTAATAAAAAAATTTTTCTTATGCTTAAACTGAAATTAAAAAAAGCTTATGTCTCTAAGGAAAAGCAAATTCACTATATTAGTCTGTAAACTCCAGGCAATATCTCAGCATAGCTGTTAAATCTAGCTCTTCTTCCTGGACTTTATTGCAATGCATATCATCCAAACTCGTAATACGGAGGTAGTCAAGCAACAGGTACCATTGTGTCATGCAAAAACTGGTATGAGGACAAAAAGTAATATATTTTGCATGTGAGGGCTTATTTGGATCAAGATGGTGTGAGCAATTACATATTAACAAGATGCTAACACCCACCATTAGATGAAACACTTGTGTGGTGCACTTTCATGGGCTCCACAGTCAAAGACACCAGTGTTAAGGGATAGCCACCATTCAGAAAAATCTGAACCACATGCATTGTGCAACTGTTTGGCATCAGAGGACAGATTGTATCTAATTAAAAGCAAAGCACATAGGATGGACTACAGAGGAGCTCAGTACCATCTGCTCTACTACTGATTAAATCCTTTTAAACCACATTGTTTGCCAAAGTAAAACATAACCTTTTGGAAAAAAATAGTACTCTCCCTTCTGACAAACCTAAAACCCTGCTGAAGATACTGAGTCAACCGTCCTGCTAAGATTATACCTTTTCATGGGCTACTACATGAATAAAAGGAATTTTATTAGCCAGATAGTGCAGACTATTAATTAGTTTAACTTGCTTATAAGTTTCAAGAAGATGTATATCAATTGCATTGATACCTTTGTAAAAAAAGACCTAAAAATATATATATATATATACATATATGCCTGTAGGTTAGTAGGTGCTAGATAATAAGTATAGCTATGACTAGGCTGCCATCTTTCAAACTGTGTAATAAAGTCTAAGACAACTTTTTAAAAAGTGAGACAGTAAAAGGATTTTAAACTGAACTATTCAGGTACAATTATTACCCAGCTGATTATATTCTTGTCTAAATTCCTCTGCAGCTGGATGGAATACACCACCTACTTTCCATACAGTGAGGAACAGATTGTGCTTCTCATTTTAAACCTGTGAAATATATTAGTTAAAAACTTTCCCTAGCTTAGAATTACACCAAAAGTCTTAGGTAACATCTGGAGAATATTTATACATCTGTCAGTAAAAGTAATTCAATTATCAAAAACAGACAAGTAATGACTTTTTAGTATCCCAGCATGTTCCTGCCTTTATCCTTCTTGACATCCAACAATTTGGTTTTGTGTCATAGAACATCCGTACTGTACATTTCCAGTGAGCTTGACCTACTGCAATATATTGAAGTCCCTTCTGAGTTTTTGCTGTTTTTCTCCTACTTTTTCAACACATAACCTGAATTACCTGAATTAAACCAGCTCTCCTCCCTGATGAGTTCAAAATTGGCAAATTCCAGCAAATTGTTCTTCAACATGATATAAAAAGTAGGGTGAAAGGACTGTGTTCTCCACAGACTTAGTTACTTCTGAACTATTGTTCCCAGTCTTTTACAGCTGAGGTGTTAAATGGTTTTCCCTCTCAGATCGCAAAGTGTCTGCTTCCTCAGGATCCTCTGTCGAACTTTCCCAAGCAGCAGTTGACAGCTTAGACACCCACAGTATCACATGACAAAAACCAGCTACACAAACAGACCGTGAGAGCTTTGCAAAAAAGCCTGTTTTCAAATACAGTGAAATGAAGTCTCATATAATAGCTGTTTCTTTGTCTCTGCTTTTTATTAGTAATATTTTCCCTTTGTCTCACAGATTTTTAATTAGACTTACCAGTTATGATTAAATAGACAACGCTAAAAATTCCTCATGTGTTTATCACATGTCAAGGTATTTTTTCCTTTTGTTTTTAACAGCATAGTATATAAATACACAATTCTGAGAAGGATATTAAATAACACTCTATACAGTTATGTACGAAAGCAACTACATCTAAACTAATGCCAAGAGGTAATTACAACCTAATTGGCTTGGCTTGTTTGGCATGTCATAAATGTTTTTACAATGGTTCTTAGCACATGAACAGTCAGAAAACAAATTTTTGCAAGTTGTGGAGAAATTACTATAAAATAGTGAAACACAGCCTGTTAAGGCCTTCCTAAAATTGGTTCCATATTCCACCATCTGTAATGTTCAGAAACCACTTCTCTGAGCTGTAAATCCTATTTGTATGATGGACAAACTTCTTTCTTTAACACTTAAATTACATTTCATCAAACACCGCAATACACGACAGCAGTTAAAAATGCTGCTCTTCAAGCAGTGAGTTAACTTTTCCAACATGTATACTAAACCTATTGGAGATTATATAGGAACCATCATTTGTTTCCTAAGAATTTAGCATTAAATAAAGAAAGGACCAGTGTAATATCCATCAGATGTTCTATGAAACAAAATTCTGTGTCACATAAAGAAAGGACAGTGACTTGTCCCACTAAATTGTTGATTATGCGGGACAAATTCCACACATTTAGTGCTTACTTTTCTAGATGTAACTTGTTCAAAAACCTTAAGGATTTTTTTTAATCTGTGCAACTGAAAGCAACATAAAGGAAAATTGTATTTACAGCAGTTACACCATTTGTTGAAGCAGAGCTATAGGTAATTTTGTTGCCAAGGAACAAAGTGTGAATTTCACAGGACACAGGAAGAAAGTGGAAATGTATGCTGCAAACGTCTTCACTAATGGATCTTTTCTGGTGACCTTAGACAATGGAGTTCCTTTTCATGATGCACTAGCCCTGGAGGCACTCTTAGGAGACTTTACAAAGACAGCATTGCTGGATACCATATATTGCTATACACAATGGCAGAGAAGTTTTTCCAGTAAAGGCAGAGAGTGTCATACCACTCTGCATAACTTTTCCAGAAAAGGAAGACTTTTTTTTCCTCCATTTTCAGCTATTTTCTGTGTCCCAGAGGAGTTCTAACTAAAAAGAAGGAGAAAATAGCTGCAGAAAAGATTGGAAATGAGTGTGGCAGCTAAATAGTAATTGCATTCAGTATAAATACAGAAGCTAAGAAGTTATCCAAAGATAAAAACTTGGCACTTATCAATTTCAGCATAGAAATGCTTCTGTCCTGATGCATTTGAGCATGCATTAAATAACAGTAGTATTTATCAGTTGAAACCAATAGTTACACTATATTGATTTCAACTAATATTTTTCTTATAGAGCATATACTATGTCCCGAAACTTTGCAGATAGCAAAGACATTTTAGGGGAATCTAATTTAAAGAATTCAGGAAGAAGTGCTTTTGGGACAATACATTTATGTGTCAGTAATACATACGTATTTGATGTGAAACAATATTATTTTCCTTAAAATTCAACAATTTCTACAAAAAAAGTTGATCTGCAAAATTATAATTTTATTTTGTTATCTTTGGGGAATATTTAATAAGTTGATTGCTGTCATTTTGTGTTTAGTATTTATGTTAGATGAAGCACAGTTCCTCTTTTTTCATTTCTATAACCCTACAATTTTATCAACTCTTGCTAGGATTTTACTTTTTCAAAGTGATGGCAAAACAATAAAAGGGATAGCCATATAGTATAAATTCAATTTTCTCTTCAAGTTACTGTTAGTCAGTTTTACTTTGAATATATTCATTTGAGAGTGCCAGATAGTCAGAGCTCATCAATTTGACTGAACGTAGAAATTGTTTCTAATATTGTGATACTCTTAAGTATACCTAATATCTCAACAGCCAAGAGAAAACAATCTTCTTGAAATTAATATTGTTTGTCATCTACTATGAAAATCCACAGTGTATCTCAAACTGTTAAATTTCATGCTTCAGTTTTATGCTTAAATTAGAATTTAATTATTCAAAAGGGCTTACATTCTTCAACTCTGTGGCTAAGTTCCCAAGCAATTTCAAGGATTATTTAAACAAATTGAGCTCCTGAGCTTGAGACTTGCCAATGAGATAAAAAAGCGATGATTTTCAATTTTAAATTGGTACATGGCATACATTTCATTCAGAAGGCAGTAAAATCTGCCACTATACAATAATTATAGACCTCTGGATAAAGACAAAGAAAGGAAAGGATTCCATTTGATTAGCCTCCAACTTCATTCATTTAACTCATCTGGGAACTATCAGCAATAATTCTTCCAACGAAGGTCATAATTCTTCTTTAATTGTTTCCACCTGGTACAGTATTGTCATCAATCCCCCGTTTTCCACCTCAATGTATTTGGCTCTCAGCCTATCACTCATGCTTTCTTAGTCTATCCTTGCACTAGTATTGAGAGGCAAGGACAAAGTGGTTTGGGTGTTTGGATTTTTTTGTGACAGACCACAGAACCTCCAGTTTTCCTTCTTCCATTGCTGGATGCTTTCCCTGTATTCAGTCCTGTTTATACCTCCTGAGAATTAATTACTGCCCTGATTCTGCTACAGTCTGCCATGCTGAGCTTTTCCTTATAACCAGCTTCCCTGGGAATCTGCAAGGCAAGCTGAAAATTACTAATGCTCCCAGACTTTTGTAACTTCTCCCTTCTTGTTCTCCTTTCATGCTCCTTCCCATACATCACTTCCTTCTGCCCCAAAAAGTCTCAAACATATAATGAAAATCCTTTAGCAGACAAAAATCTTCATTAGCAAATTAATACACAAATAAGAGTTAAGGCTCACTAGCTCAAGCATTCAAAGACAGTCTACAAAGTCAAGATTTGTATACTTAGGTAAACTTCATTGCTTAGCACACTAACTCAAGTAATGCCTTGCCATGTTCCCAGGTATTCTGAGGAGATAAAGGGAACTGTGGGACCCTAAAGAAATTAACCTGGGCAAAGGTCATCTCTTACCTCCCTTTCCATCACATTGTTTTTATGATTGCAGCAACTTCATTTTGGAAAGTCACACTCTGTACATAAGACTTGTAAACATTTTGCTACCGGCCATTTTTCTCTGAGAAATTTTCACCATGTTTCCTCATGAGGGTATGGATCATGAATTGAGTTTAAATTTTGGAAAATAAATGCAGTCTGAACACTAGTAAGCATGCCACCTAAATAGTAAATATGTAGCGTTAAGGCAGTAAACAGTAAACATTTTTGGAGAAAATGTAACTAAATTTGTATTTTTAATCAGAACAGGTAAGAGTGATTAGTAATGGTGGTCTATTTATCTAGGAACACAGACATGGCTAGACAGGAAATTTTATATTAGTGGAATAGCATTTCACAATTTATTGTGTCTAAGCTAAATGAGAATATGTTCCATTGCTCTTGAGGTGGATGACATTAGATTGAGGTAGGTATTTTAATATCCTGTTTAATGTCAAGTTAGAAAACTAGGTTCTTCCTCAACCTTTGAGTTATAGTCATAAAAAGAGATATGGTTCAGGACCTCCCAGTGTTTGATGACATACTATCTATTCAAATGGAATGGGCTGACAGCCTCAGGCTGGCAAAATCCTTAGCTATTTATGGGAAAAATATTTCCTGCTCATTGGGTTGTGAAGGTAGCTCAACAATTTTGAATGAATTAATGTAAAGCTATTTGTACATAATTTTAATAGATATGCTAAAGAAAGTGAAAGCCTGGGTAGCATTGCTAATAAGCAATTTTTCTGGTGAGATAGGGTATATAAAAAGAAAACACATAAAGGAGAAATTGGTCCTATCAGAAAGAACAACGAAAACCACTGAACCAGGAGCTTCATGTTTTGGGACAAATATGTTGCCCTTCCCTTGTACTTAGACTATTGCTGAAGAGAAAATTGTTATCTGTTCATATTAAAGGCCCCTCTTCTCTACAAATATAATATTGAAGTTAAAAAGAATTCCATCATATATCTACAAAACAAAGATCCCGTACTTTTGTTTAAGCAAATTTGACATGCTATTAGTTTAAAAAAACAGATTATCTTGTTGCTTGTTTCTGACTATTTGCACATTACCTGTCAGCAAATTGTTTTCAGAGACTATGTAATAATGATTCTGTAATTGTTCTTCAACATTCAGTGGCTTCTGGAAACCATAATGCAGATCATCCTCCTAAGACAGCTTTGATTTCCATGAGTCTTAGCAAAGTGCTTCTATTAAAAGATTGCTTTTCAGTTTGTTTATTTCAATTTGTTGTATACATCATATTTTCAGCTCAGAGCAAGAAGATAAATGGAAATAAACAATGACACATTTGCAATAAGAATTTTGTGGCAAAGACCTTTGCTAAGATACTGTGGTTTCAATGCAACCACAACATGAAGACAAACTTCCTTTGTAAATGACAGATCTAAGTGTAAAGATAAAATTGTAGTTCATGGAAAAAAACCCTCATGTGTTGAAGACACGGTATCTACTACATGTTAGCATGTGGCTGTATTCCCAACAAAATCATCCCTATTATTCATGAGTTGATTTACAATTTTTGTCCCCTCATAACATTCAGCATTTATCTACCCTTGCATTTTGAGGCATTACAGTTTCTGCTGACATGGGTATTTTCCTAAAATAGAGCATTACAGCAATCCCCTGATAGACATTTAAGCCATGTCTATGTTTATTTTTTAATTTCTTTCTTGAACTTTCTAACTGTGAACAGGCTGGGAAAGTAGAGTCATGATGAATGAGAGTTTGCTTTAAAAATAAAAAAAAAAAGAGAAATGTAGACATTTGATCTAACATTGAAAAATTCACAGCCTCCTACCTTGAAAACAAACATTTCCCGGCGAAGAATAGCCAAAGTGTTGAAGTTCCCATCACAGATGTTAGGCTTGGCTCCGGGATAGGAAGGTTTGTCACCAGTGGGTGGCCGGGGAGGTTTCGGTTGTCTGTCATTCTTTCGTGGGTCTGCTGGAGGGACTGAACGATGTGGGGGCACGGTTGGCAGAGGTCTTGTTGGTGGTGGAATCCTGTCAGGTGGACCTTTAAAAGTACAGCAGGATGTAATATACATGTCCACTCAAAGGCAAAATACACAACAAAAAAACAACTGTAAGCAGTGCAAGCCCTACAGTGAAAGGGTAATGATAAAGTGACCTAACATACCTTTCTGATGCTATTAAATCAGAATATGCTGAATTGGAAGGGACCCATTAGAATCATTGAGTCCAACTCTTGGCCCTGCATGGGACACCGCAAGAATCACACCATGTGCCTGAGAGCATTGTCCAAACACTTCTTGAACTCTCTCAGGCTTGGTGCTGCGACCACTTCCCTGGGTAGACTGTTCCAGTGCTCAACCAGGCACTGGTTATAAAGGGTATGAAGAATGACTACTAAACCAACGAAAAATAACTACTTTTCACTGTTCAGAATCTTCCTTATTGGAATAACATTCCAATAAAACCTGGAAAGGATGCTTAGGCCATCATCATTTCAGATGAGAAGTAGTTCAAAGCACACTATTTACTGAGTAAGAACTGTTATAACTGAATCATTGTGACTTGCACAAATAAATGAAAAAAAAAATCCTGTTCCTAATAAGACCATCATGGGTCAATAGATTTTTCAACTCTTATTTTTAACTTATACTGATCAACTCACATACATATATGTGTAGCATACGTGATATTTCCTACTGGCCAAATTTTTAGACCAAGTAATGTCATATGTTCATTAGTGACAGGACATTCCCAGCTTTACCCAATGTCCCTTGGTATGTACAGGAGTTCTTAAAACTGGCACTCAAATAAAAAAAAAACCAAACAAACCATAATCCACACGTTTAAATCAATATTCTGAAATTACTTACTTTATTTTTTTTCCAAGTGAGTCTTACAAAGATAGATACCTGGTAATTAAAGAACTACAGTGAAAAAACAAAACTCTGTAGAGCAGTCTTAAAATATTTTTCCAACTATTTCTTTTTCCAAATATTGTCTGCCATAACATACAAAGTTTGATGACAGGTGAAATAACTTCATTGTAAGTGTGAATCCCACTCATAATTTCTCTACCTGAAAGTCAAAAGGCCTGGAAACAAGACAAATACCTCAAATTGGCTCATTTTATTTAGTCCTCTCTCCAAGTAATTTAAGTATGTAATACATTTTGACTTAAAAAAATAAAAACATGACCAGCTTCAGAAATACCTTTGAATAGTAAGACAACTCTAAAACTGCACAAATGGCATTTAAATTTCTGAGAATTTAAGAATAAACCACATACTTTTAAAAGAACAAGATGGATTGTGTAAAGAAATCTTAAACTCATCAAATGGTTGTCATATGATTTAATAAGGCATTTATTTCATTCAGAATTTTAAGACTTGTGACATTTATAATTTACAGTTAATAACAGTGTTTCAAGGAATATTGCAGACCAAAGTAATTATTTTAATAGGTGTGACATTTTTATTGAGGCATATGATTCCAGATCACCTCTTGATTTTAGAGGGAGCAAAGGAATCAGTTTTGCAGTAGCTCATGTTGGAAAGTTTTTAACCCTCAAACCAAAGGGTTTTTTATGCCATTTGGTAGTGATGTCAGATATTACTTCCCAGGGGTAACACATTTCTCCTAATGTATAGCCCACAGCTGTTAAAGCTTAGCAGCTAGTTTTCAGCAAAGTATTCTTGTCTAGCCTTTAAGTCTAGACTACCAACTTATGAGGTCATGAGAAAAAAAACCTTCCTTTCAGCTAATCACACAGGAAAAAAACCCAACCAAACAAAACTTGATCAGCCAATGATTTTGAAATTGCTATTTATGCTTTATGGAAATATATATATGTGCTTGTTATAGGATATTTTAAAAAGCTTGTTAATATAAAGCACCATGGCTGCTGCAGAGTTCTAGTTAGCAATAGAATAATTCTACATGATCATAGTTGTCCTTTCTAGTAGCAAAGACAAACAAGGAATGGCCCTGACAAAATTCAACATAAACATGACAAGCCTTTAAGCAGAATAAATTGGGAGTAAAAAATTGAATGCAATACAGATTTAATTGAGGAATATTAAGCCAGGCAATTTCAAAGGATAAGTACTGGATACAGAGCATTAACACAGAGATACCACAGAATTTTTACTGTAGGAGAGGAAAATGAAATATATTTTTAAAGGAAAAAACAGACTATTTACACATACCAATAGAATCAAAGTCTTTAAAATGAAAACTAAAACTTTTTCTTTGGAAATTTAAGGGATAGTAATACAGGAGTTAGGGTTACGTTCAACCTATAATCAGATTACATCATTGTTTTGCCTTTTTTTTTTCAATTTTTAATTACCTTGCCTTGCCAAATTGAATTCAATAAATGTAGAACTTATTTGCATCATATGTCTTTTATATCAGGTCATAAGAAACCTAAACAAATGTATTTTAAAGAAATAGGCTTTTTATTTTACTAGGTATCTCAAAATCTTGTGCTGGTAATAACATTATTTTGAGATCAATTTGCTATATTTATCACAAGAAAGAGTTTTTCTGGGACCTCAGATTTTGTACAGCCAGGGAACTGTTTTGTATTATAACGGATAAACTGAGAAGCAATCAATTCATCCATGTTACATCAGCTTGGACTCCTGTGCAAATAAAGCTCATAATAGTTAAAAGACCTGCATTTCTTAATATTTTCATAGTTTGAAATCCTTTTGCAGATATTTTCTTTATGGATTTTTTAAACATTTAAAATTACTATTCCAGATGACTGCAAATTTGAATGCAAGTTGTGAACAGTAATAAGAAAAGTAAAAGAGCTTCATCAAAATCTTTGGATTCTCTACTCACAAGAAGCACTCTGGCATAACAAGTGGTGAAGTCCACACTAACAACCTCTTTGAAAGATGATATAGACAGGAGGAACATCAAAGATATTCTAAAGTGAAACACTTGCACTGTCCAATTAAAGCATGACATACCGTATATCTTCTGGATGCCCTGTAAATCATCATTAGGTAGTTTGAAGTTGTCAGTTTCCATATATTGGTAAAATGGAGCCATGATTGCAGTGGGATCATTAGAGTGCTCCAAGCCCAGAGCATGTCCCAGTTCATGCACTGCAACTAGAAAGAGGTCGTTTCCTGTGCAGAGGAGAAAAGGAAAAAAGACCCTTGAAACCATAAACATTAACAGAAACAACACATGTGGAGACTCTGCACGTGCAAGACATTTTCACTGAATTTGAATTTCACAAGGTAATGTTTAATAATTAATAGATCATAAAGGATATTAAGGATAATATGGCAGCTAAGGCAGTTTTCTCTTTTTTTTTTGTTTTAAACAAGGAAGTCATTATTGTTATAATATATGGTCAGACACCATAAACTTTTTTAACTGATGCACATGGTAAGTGTATGGTTCAAGTGTCATAGCTAACGTCTAGGCTTGTGTGCAATTTCTGACTTGAAGCTGATGTTGCAATGAACCTGACTAGAAATGCTTACATCAAGACATAGTTCAAAAAGGAAAATACCCTTGCTTTGTGTGGTAAACTTCTCAAACTGAGGACTACCTATTTAGGACAAACCCCATGGGCCACTTAGTCATCCAAACACTTGTAATCAGACCTCTGATGATTATTTGTAGATGTTGTCCATTTCTGAATCAACATAACTGAAATCCTAAAGAGGGAAATATGGGTGTTTTACCACCCTTCCCAAAATAGGATGTCCTTATATATTTCATTGTTCAATTCCCTTATAAGTGTAGTTGCAAACTTAAGCATTAGAACCTTTTGTAGAACTAAAAAAAAAAAAACAACCCCAAAAAAACATGCACTCAGGTTATGGACCAATTTAACTTCTTTGTTATTCCCTTTTAAAAAGCATCTTTAAACTTTTATTACAAGGTATTAGACACAACTGGAAGATTTTGCAGTAGAATTATGGCACTCTGTGAAACGAACACAAACCAAAGCCAATGAGATTGTTTATAAAAAATTTTCAGAGCTGGACCTCTATGTTATTAATTTTGTCTGTTTTTACTCATCTAAGACTTAGTTCTGCATATCTTTCTAAGTTTTTCATACAGATTCTGTTGTAGTCAACCTGTCACAAAATGAGACTTTGGAAAAATGTTTTATATCAGGAGAAAGATTTTGGTCAGCTAGAAAGGGTCACATTCAGAATATTGCTCATTTTCACCACCTAGAACTGTGAGGAATATTACACCATACTCCAGAACTGTGAGAATGTCCTGCTGACAGGAGAAGTACTCTAGATTAGCATTTTATGCTGACCATCTAACTTTTAGATGGCTGGACCGGAGTGAAACTAGTACCACCTATAGTAGGTAGTTTGTTGTTGAAAGAGAAGTATAAAAAAGGAAAGGCCTATACTGTGGCCTATTAGTCACATACTGGAAAAAGAAAATACTCAGTGTTAACACTTGTCCTGTATTCTGTAAATTCTTTGGGGGATAGACAGTTATTTTCCACTACTGGCACCTGATCTGGAAGTGCTATTGTAATATTAATAGTAATAACATTAAGAAGTTGAATTTAGCAAAAAAAATTACATAGATATATATAAGTTACAGGACTTTGAAGGCATTGTTGGTAGTATTTCAAGTATTTTCTCTTTTTGACACAAATAAATAACTTTCTCTCAAGTACATATGAAAGAGGAAACACTTGGCCGGAGATGTCTTCATGATGTATGGAGCCATGCTGACATTTGTTAAATAAATGTTTGAATGAAAGGATGACAAGAGACACAAGTAAAACTATTGGCTTTGTTCACAGTCTTTTCATACCTTCTGATTCTTTATTTGGAAATATAAAAACTAAACATTCTTGATCTTCTACTTAATGTAAATGTGCAAAAAAAATCACATCTTTCTAAAATTCATGTGACATAATATGCTTTTAAAAATGAGAAGATTATCCTATCATTTATAATTGTGTGGCTTCCGAATGAAATGTTTTATGGAAATATTTTTATTAGCTGTAGTTCTTTTATATAGTAAAGCAGATTCATGTGCTGTTGCGATAGGTTTGCACCAGTGTCCTGGTGATGAATGGTCTTGATATCTGAATCTGCCCTTTTATGTGCAGACAAACCTGATCTTGGCATCATCTCATATGAATAATCCAGAGCTTCTGTAGCTAAACTCAGCATTGGAGGTGATGCACAGGAGGAACTCTATAAAGATTTTTATTCTGCACTCATAATGAAATAACTAATGTAATTTTGAAAAATCATCGGCTTAAGTTGAGAAGACACAAAAGAAGAACGTGTTACTGTACTATAACTATTGTACTATGACAGTGTCACAGATTGTTTTCCAATTCTATGAAAGTTAGAGTTCTAAACTAGGTTTATGAGAATGCAAAATTTCTTTCCCTGGTACTAACCCTAATATTAAAGAAACAACCTTCTTTTGCTTTTCAGACCTTGTGAAAGACAAATTTCCCAGCTAGACTCATGCTTCCTACATAATAATTAAGAATATTAACTAGTCCAAGTCCTATATTAAAAATTGCACTACTAAGTTGGCCACAGTATTTACTGAACCATTTTTAAATAGTTTAAATTAATATATTTATTCTACCACTATTATTAGACTTGTTAGTACCACAAGACCAAAGAATGTTTTACATGTGATATTCAACCTCTACTGTTTGAGGAAGGAGGTCTGGGAAGTTAATTTGTGATGCTTTCTAAAGTTTCAAGAAATCACAGTAAATAAACAGTCTTGGAAGAGTCTACTGCTTCTATTTGTGCCAGTTATGCAATGCATGAAGAATCAATAAATCCTCTGGTTATCAGTTCTTATTGAGTCCCCATACAGATCTCCAGGAATTTCTATATTTTGGTCTGTGTTGACCTTGAAAGGTGAAGTACACAGTAACAGGGAAATAAATAAAAAGCACTTTCATATACTGGTATATCTTCCCTCTAGGATCACAGATAATGAGCATATGGCAGAGCCCTTTTAGAATAGTACTTCTAAATGACAGTGGGGCTGTGTCAGACAACAGATATTATGCAGGGGGTGGCTGTTTCTTAGCATATCTTTCTCCCTTTGTCTTTTGGATAGGGGAGATTACGTAAAAAGAAAAGAAAAAAAAAAAAGAAAAGACAAAAAAACCCCATTACATTCATCATCTAACTGCCTCTCTGGATTTAGTATTTCCAGCCCGTGCAATGCAACTTGTAACCATCAGGGGAGCTATTAAGAGTGGCAAAGGCAGAGCAGCCCTTGAGCAAATGAATAAGGGGGACAGGAGAAGGTCACAGGAAAGAGCTGGGAGACTAATATTCTTGCCTGGGGTGACAATGATTTAACAGGCAACACATTTTCTACTTGTAGTCAAATAGCCCCATTATTCATAATAATTTCCATCAAGAGTCATGATTGTCTCCAGGGCATCCTGAATTTAAACTGACCCAAATAACATAGTGCATTGAAACCAAAGTTTAAACCAGCTCAAGATGTGCTGTCTGAGTCCAATGCAGGCAGGACCCTATTACTACCTTAGTTTCCATCCTTCCTTCTTTGCATATGATTAGATTTCTCCAATTAGGCAACAATTACTCAGGCCCTCTTTGCTTTAGGGAGCAGACTTGCCCTGAGCATCTAAATGTTACTCTAACAAGCTACTGATAGAGCAGAAGGACAACCCTAAGTCTCACTCTTTCAGGGCTGCACAGAAGTGTACTTGTGATTGCAAGGCTGATAGCAGGCCAACTTCAGTTTTTTGTCCAGTCTAAACTTGTGCATCGCTGTTATTGTGTTCCCTGTAAGCATGGAGACTTGGAATAGAATGGCTGTGAGCTCAAAAAGATTGAGATTGTTTTTCTTATTTTATCACAAGTTTGATTTCACAAGGGAAAAAAAAAGATATTGTGTGTAGAGAATTAAGACAAAATTATTATTTTTATACTGACACTTTTCTCTGAGGTTATAAATTATTTTAGGCACTAAATCTGCCTGACTTTACAAACACTGCCCAAACTCCAGCATATAAATGTATGTATCAATATATAAAATATTCAACAGCCAGCACTGTGCAGTATGTTGTATGGGGAAGCCTTTCCTTGTAGCTAATACTTACACTATTTTTCATCTCTACAGATAAACAAAGCTAATATGTTTGTCCACAGAAAACTATTAAAAAACCTAGTTCTGAAGATATTAATTCTCATTCTAAATGGTATGCGAGTTCAATTTATAAAAGCAATAAAATGGTGGCTTAATATGTGACCTCAATTTTGAATACTTTTCTGTCCAGAGAAAAAAAAAATCTAGAAACTGAATTTCGAATTACAAACTGTAAAAATACAAGGATGATTTATACACAGACACACTCTTTCTACCACAGATAATTTTAATTTATTTTTCAAGTGGTGTAGATAGATGTTTTCCAATTAAATCCATATCAATCTGAAATGTAAATCTGCACGAGAAAGATTTCTGTTACAGTCCTATTATCAACAAGAAAGTACCTCAAAGGCAAACTCACAATTAATCAGAAATATTACACACACACACTACTTGTGAGTTTCTGTTCGATGTGTTCAGAATTTGCGTTTTCATTATTCTGTTCATTGGTACCCCCATCTGACACATCAAACCAATGCTGATAACCCCTACCAGCTGAAATGCCGCAAACTGTCGAGTAAGATACTTACTCTACATTGCATACATAAAGTGAAAAAAAACAAAAGAAGTTTTACACCTTTGTTATTATTATTATCCTTTCCAGACAGGACAGAATTTTGAACATGCTATTTCAACGGTAATTCATAAAAGAAGATATTTTCTCTCTCTCTGACCTTATTACAATACAGTGGAATTGAGTGTATACATTACATATGAACTTACATAAGCACTATATATATGTATATATGCTATACTGAGAGTATACATGAACCTAAATATAAATCATAGCATTCTCTTACCCAAATAAAGGTGCCACATTTTCCAGTCTAAGAAATCATACATAGTTGCGTAACATTATCTTAGACTTCTGCCATTGGCACTAAAATTTGGTAGCCTTGTGGTTATTTTGGAAAGAAAGCTTTGCTAAAATATGGATGCAGCAGCTTAAAAATGAAGAGCAAAAGTAATTTTTTGTGTGTTTAAATAAAAACATATCATATAAAGTATTCCCATTTTCTATACGAACTTATTGTAACCTCTTTATTACACACCATATTTTAAACAATCACGTTTCAATAATATATCTGTATATTTAACCTTTTTTCATTGTGACAAAAGACGATGGATGACAAAAATGTCTTCTTTCACTCTTTTATTACATATACTAACATAGACAATAAATTCTTTTCAAGCAGACACAGTGATATATACATGCAGAAAGAGGGGGAGGTACAGTTTGCTACATACAAAGTATGCACTAATTACTTTGTTTACAATTGAGAACACCTACAACCATATACGTATATTTTTGATATACTATTCTATTCTAAAAAAATGAACAGATTAGTGTGAAATTTGAACTTACTTTCTTGAAATTTGAAAAGGGCATATTATTAAAAAGGAAGATTTTCTTCAGGTGACTCAGATTGTCGATGAGATATGAGCACATGTAAGTTTAGAGGTATGTGTGTCCCTTCTGGCAGTATTTTACTGTTTCTGAATATTGTAGGCATAATTTAGAAGAATTAACAAGCCCACATTCTTTCATAATACAGATCAGCCTGTGTTTTAGAAGGCCAGGATGCGCAAAAAAGTAAGAATTTCTGCCTTACTACTTAGATCTGTTGCCAAGAACATTGTATAATTTTCTATTAAATTGCTGGAAATGGGTGGAATTAATTATTTCATGTATTCATAATTTTCTTTCTATAAAAGGCATGGATATTAGGATATTTCCACTTTGTTTCTCACAGTTTCAATCACTAGTACTGAAAAAATTTTGCAAACCATTCTGACTACTGAAGCAATACCAACTTCCCCAAAGAGAGAGAAGTGAAGCAGCTGGAGGTAATCCTAGGGGAGGTAAAGAAGATACGAGAGTTTGCATCAATATGATGGTATGAGTTCCTTCTGCAAATATAATGCTTATGGCTTTATTTTATGCTTTGAGGAAACCCTGCTGTGACAGGCAACCCAGCAAACTCAAAAAACCCCCTGCATTTATGTTGAATCTCCAGCTCCTGAGATGAAATTCATCACTCAGGTCCACTACTGAATTTGTGTATTATTCTCAAATGGCATTTTCATTCCATTGGTAATAAAGTCATATCAATTAAGAGAATGAAAAGTTTAATTTTGGGTGTTTACATGGTCATTTTTAGGTAATAACTGTGTTAAATAAATTTGAATTATAATGGAGTTTTGCATTTTGCTAGAAAAGATGCTCATAGATTAAGTTATCTCAGCAAGCTCACAACAGTAAAGTGTTTGAAAATACAGTGGTCATTCCCATTGTTGTTAAAACATATTTATGCTATTTTTTCCAGTAGTTCAAAGCATTTACAAGTGCTGCAAACACTGTAGCAGCCTTATCTATTTATACTTTTTCCTATCTTTACTTTGTTTCTGGTTTTATTTTTTAGTGGAAACAATTAGCTAGAGAAGCATTAAAAACTGCTTTCTGAAGGCTGCGAAAATGAACACATGCTGGGATTGAAGATTTGGATATCTGCATGAAAAGAGCATGTATCACACAACTCTCAGCTATCCTCCATGGTCTTGTTCCCATGGGAAAGTCATGTGAAGGGAATATACATCTTTCTACCACTCCTTAGTGGCAGTCTGGGTAAGAAGAAATGTAAAGAAGCTTTAATTGTGCATGAGGCCATAGAAAAATTGGACACTTGCTTTGACCAAAAAAAAGTAGGGTTTGTCTCTAAGCCACTCATTTGAGTGCTGGCATTTAACACTGTGCCCTCTTTTTGTTTTGAATGGATTTTTTTTTCTTTATTTTCCCTAAAGTCCTGTGTGTCCACCTATGAAGAAATATTTGTAAACACTATGAAGAAGGTCAAAGTCATACTGCAAATATTCACAATAGATGTAAACCTGCCATGGGACAGAAATCACAGAAGCACAGAATGATTTGGATTGGAAGGGACCTTACAGACCATCTAGTCCCAATCCTCCAGCCATGGGCAGGGACATCTTCTACTAGACCAGGTTGCTCAGAGCTCCATCCAACCTGGCCTTGAACCCTTCCAAGAATGGGACATCTACATTTTCTCTGGGGAACCTGTTCCAGTGTCTCACCACCTTTCAGAAAGCTGAAAAGGTCTTATAGATATGCACATAGAACTTAATTTATGTGTAAATCTTGTGTTGGCTGTCTGCATAGATAATTATTTTTTACCCAGTATCAATTAAACTACTAACGTCATTCTCTAAATTAACTCACATCAAACCCTTCAAAACCAGGTTATTTTTCTTACTGTATCATTATATATACTTAGCACATACATATGATTTTGAGATTTTTTTAAAGAGGAAGTGACATAGTGTTGTACGTATATATGTAAAGACTAATTTTTTATATGAACATTTCCTCCTTCACTGTTATTTTGCTTGTTGAATTCATGTTAAGAAAAAGTCAAGATGGATTTGTCGGGGGTTTTTTCCTGTCATTGGACTGCTAACAAAAAGAAGTGGAAATTTTGAATCCTAATTGGCAAAGTGATTAGAAGAGAAAAATCATTAAAAGTTCTCTGATCTGACAAACTGTCATGTTTTCTAAGAAGTCTGCGGACTTCAAAGAGAGACCTCATCCAAATTTGCACCATATTTTAAATTGAGACAACTTCAACCCAGGGATCATGTATATGAAAAAAGTGACAGAAAACCTTGGTTTTACTTTGTTAAAATTTACTCACATGAAATGCTCTGATCTATGGGATAATCTCATGCTACGATCCTTTGATTCTGTATCCATACAGATATGGTCCTCCATATCTGTATGGTCCTCCAACTAAAGGAACCACTATAAACTTCTCTAGCATTTGAGGAACACTGCCAGTTTGGCACTAGTGACTCTTGGCACTTGTTGGCATGGAGAGGCCTGAGCATTCGTCCTGGAGGGGCAGCCTCCAGGATGAAAGATTGCAGATGACAGGACAATGGGTGCTGGAGAGGACAAGACTGTCAGGCCATACTCCTGGGCCTCCCAGCAGAGGAAAGTCTATGGAAGAATTTTCTCAGAGAGGAAGATGAAAGCAGGAGTTTGTTGCTCCTGCCAAAATGCAGGAGGGATTGGGCATGAGAATGCTAGCCAGGGCAGAAGTCAATCCTGGCACACTTCCCCTTCTGTGAGTTAGGAGGTCAGCAGGACCCCAGCCTGGGGTGACAGCAGTTGGCTCCAGCAGAGAGAAGGGACAATGCCAGAGGTCCTATATTTTATGGCTCTCAGACCAAACCTTCCCACTTAAAAGCAGGGAGCTGAGCACAGAGTCACTGGGGGCCCAACCTTCCACAGCTGCTCTGTCACACCCCACACTCAGGCATGTTGGGACCTTTATCTCTGCACCTCTGCCAGACACTATGGCCAGCCCTGTCAGTAGCACAAACCAGGTAAGGACTGACTATTGCTATATACATATTTTAGTCACTAACTCTTCCTGAAGCTTGGGCCCTAGTACTTTTGTTGCTTCTGCTAGCCCTGCTAGCTGGACTACAACTAGCAACATTAACTGCATGTCACTAATATATCTTCAGTATCCTGAATACTCAGTGATAATCCATTTCCTCATACTTACATTGTATCAGTTCCTAAACTGCATCATAAGGAGATATGCATGATTCTTAGAAAAGGGAAACTAAAGTATTTTTACATATTACCATACTACAACTATGCATTCAAATATTCAGAGGTGCAACCTGTTCGTGAATTTTACCATATTTAGACCAATAGAAGGATGTTTATCCTCCTATACTGAAAGGGGCATTTGATAGCCTACGCCTGCAATTATCTTTTATGAGTTTTATACTGAATTGTTCCCAAAACAGGCATCTCCACAGCTGAGACAGATTCGTTTTGACCTCAGTTGGTCCTGTGATAAGTGTTGAAGCACTTATCACTTCAGTCCTCCTCTCATCCGAAATGGCATGACTCAACATCACTGGTGGAAGTTATCTAGCTATACAATACTGTAACACAAATGTCTATACCTCTCACAGCGAGAGATGAGAAACAGGTATATCAGAATATGACTCATCTAGTTTATTTTAGACACCTACTTCAAACAAACCTTACCCAGGATGGCAATATATCTCTTCTCTAACTCTAAAGGAACTCCAGAAGATTAACTCAGATATAAACATCAGCATATGGTCAGATTAATTCCACCCACTCAAGTCTTCTGGCTTTTGACTTAGATCTTTTCATTTAAGTCAGTAGCAAAACATTAATTATACAAGTACAGGACATGGACTTAAGTGATATATGAACAAAACCAGGAAGCATTCATCATAAAGTAGAAAGTTAATTTGTCCACCAGGGGAAAAAAAAACCAACAAAAAACCCCGCCAAAACAAATGCAAAACCCACCAAAACAAAACAGAAAACATTTTGCACAAAAAATATTGCTCTTTTCGCTCTTTTAATTTACCTGGCTCTTTTTTATTTTTCTGTTTTCATCTTTTTTTTTTTTTCCCCCCTAACCTGGTGTTTTAGCTGTAGATGTTTCCAGATATTGGTGTTAACTGCTCAGCACTTTTTGAAATCCAAATCAGTTAGGAAGGAGTCTAAATATAGATTAAAAACATTTTGGCCTCAAGAACATATGATTTGGGCATTTTGAAGTGAAGAATTGTCAGGAAAAGCACAAATTATTTTCAAGGCTTGAGAACAGATATTATAGAAAATCTCTCATTACTTAATCTTATACTATTCTTAAAAGTCAAACATAGTATTATGTTATATTTTAGGGTTATCTTACATTCTTTGACTTTTGCAACAACGATCCATCAAATTTCTGCCTAGTAGATAAATAAATATGTAGTTAGCATAAAAATCTTGTCTCATTCTCTCAGGAAACCATGACAACATCCATATTAACTGGAAACATGACTTTTCAGGTTCTCTTTGCCCCTTAAAAGGCAAGGGAAATAAGAGGGCAGTGCAGTAATAATATCTTATAGAACATCTTTGGTATTCTCATAATCTGCTGTCTTGGTGAAAAAGTCTCCATTAAGTGGTCCTAGCAACAAATAGAGAATTGATGATCTCTGGATTACATGAAAATTGGAGTGCTAATTTTTAAAGTGCCTGCTTTAAATGACTGAAATGGCACTTTCCATTTAAAGGAAGAATTTGAGGTTCATAGATAACGTCTCTTTCCTAAAGTATTGCTACTAGCAGATCAGCATGAAACGAAAAATAAATAATTTCAAGCCATTCATTCATTAGCTGATTTTTTAGTTGTGAACTGTTTTCAATTTATTTGCGATAATAATTTTTTTTTATTTTTTTTAACCAAACATGTTCGAAATATCACTTTTCACAAGCTTTCTGTAGCAAGTAATCTTTCAAGAATCTGAAATGCAGTCTCTGGTGTGAAATCTCATAGCTCAAAAGGCAATTTATTTATTCTTAGCATTAGTTTTATTACTATTATTTCTGTATCATACATTTGAAAGAAATATTGTCTTTTTGTAAGATGATGAAGAACACTTATAAAAGTGTATAGAGGATAAGAAAAAAAGCACTAGAACATGTTATTTTTTTTCCTTTTTTTTGCTCTTCTCTATAACTTTCTGACATGTATAAGAATTATATGAAGCTCTCAGATTCAGGACTCAAAATCTGCTAAGTTTCATTCTAGGAGGAGGAAAGATCAAGGTAGGAGCTAGATTTATTTGTTTGTTTGTTTGTTGTGCGTGTAGCTCATTTCCTTTGCCATTTTCTATGTGTGAGGGGTTGTGGGGTTGTAAAAACAATCATGAAGGGGTTGGGCCACATTTTGTGTATGGACTCATTCAAAATAAATCTATTTGCCTAGGCAAAAATGGCTTCCCAATGCTCTTTTCTAGCAGAATGAATGGGGAAAATGAGAAAGAAAGACAAAAAGAGAAAACAAAGCCAAAACCTCCAACATAGTCTTAACATATTAATCACTTTAACAAACATTTTTAACTAAATTTGCTCATATAAACGCAGTTCTCCTAACAGACTAATATGAAGGCCTGATTAAATGAATCCATTTTGGGAGAGAAACTTGACTTCATTGTTGCATAAACAGTTGTTTGAGACAAAGACATCTTTGAAAAAAAAAAAAAGGCAGTTCTTTTTCAGTGAATGTAGGTGCAAATGCTGCCAAAACTGTCTGCAAGGACCCATACTGCCTTTCAGCTAGATGTTTCCTTGGCAGCAAAGTTGATGTAACAGACAATGTGAACTTTTCTCATTTATTTCCATGCAAAGTCAGCCAGATCTGCTTTAACACTTTTCATTAGCAGTTTAAGATAGGCCAGCTGATTGCAAACTGAGGCAGATGGCAAACACAAGCAGTTTGTTCTGTTGGCCCTGGTATGTGGCAAATAACCTCCAGCTGCAGTTTGAATCAATAGCTGAGTTTGCAACTTTCCTAAATACTCTGCAAAAACTTGCAATGATTTGTGTTTACCTACATCATGATGGAAGCAATATGCAATTTAGTGGCTCAGGTTATGCTGCCTTTTTCATCTGCAACCTGCATCACGACCATCTCTGGAAATTAAGCAACAGTGTAAATATCACCTAGCTTCTATAGACATGAAAAGCACAATTTAAGATGTGAGTCGTTGTCTAAATTCCCATTGTTTTAATTAAGAGTATTGCAAAGCCAATCCTCCTGACATATTCCTCACACTCTCTTTCAGTTTGCATAATGGCACGTGGCAATTCTAGGGCAAGAAGGAAACTGAGAGTATAATATTGTGCCCTGATAGCCCCCGGGATTAAAAGCATCTAATTAAACACACATCCAGAATATGGAGCTGGATTCATCCAAAAGACTGCTTTCACTAAAAGCCAGTGTTTAACAGATTTCCTTTTTAATGAAATGCAAATGAAGTGCCTTCCTCAAAGCCAAAAGAGTGCTCCACGAAAGGAAAAAAACACCCCAAAAATAAAAAAATGGGGTCATTACCTTGCCAACAGTTAATATTTTCCATCATCTGGCTTCTAGCGTGTGGTGCAGCAGACAGATCCTTTTCTCCTATCTGCATAATCCTATGTTCAATGACTGAGTTCTCACAAGCAGCCAGGCCCACTAATTTTTTTTTAGATAATTTCCCGTCTCTTCAATAACTGAAAGGGATCCTTCTATTTTCAACTGCAGCGTCAGACACAGAATATCTAAGAATTACCATTCTTCAAGGTAAGATCTTGAAGTGACTGGATGTGGGACAGGTGGTTACATGCACAGCAAGCAAGTATAATCCATGGAAAGTTTGGGAAGTTTGAGGACAGATGACCCCATTAATTCTATCAGCACAACATGCAGTTACTGATTTGCCCTTAAATACTGAAAGCCTTGCATTTTAACGACAGAAAGTATTATCTGTGTTAACTCACTTCTGAATTTAATTTGATATCATTGGAAATAGTGAAATTAAGAGAATCAATCGTTATTCCATTTGTCTGCACCTGGTAAAGTTCTTTTAAATATTATCCTAGGATCGTCATCATTATGTAATGTTATAAACACAGGAGTTACTTTTTGCCGTCTTTTATAATATTGCTAATTCTCATTTTGCACTGAAACAGTTTCAATTTAAAATAGAAGTTGTGCTTCCTTAACCTGACAACTACATATAAACAAAGCTGTAACTCAACAGGCTCAGTCTTTTTCTCCTGGAAACAAGATATGACAGAGGTCCATAAAATATGAATGGAATAAATAAAATTATTAGAAAATTACTTCCTCACAATATGAGCATCTGTCTGCCTAAAATGAGTTTATCAATGCCAGGTTCAAATTATGTATTTCATATCTGCTTAAACTATAGGATACATTGTCACAGGATGTTGTGGATACCCAATGCTTACATGAGTTCAAAAAGAGATTACACCAATTCATGAAAGGAAATCCTTCATAGGCTATTAAACACAAAAATATGGCCTGTGCCTCAGAAATTCAATGAGACACAGATTATTGAGAGCTAAGAGGGAATATACTGGGGTTTTGTTGCCATATGTTCACCCTGGCCTTACTCTTTTCCTTAGGTGTCTGTTAATAGCCATTAACTGGAGATAGGGCATTTTGTAGAATAATCTTTGATCTGAATCCATGTTTACAAGTATATACAAAAGTATAATACAATAAAAATTCAAATGAAATATTCATATTTTACATATTTATCCTGGTACAGAACTACCAAATAAGCACGTGACAACTGCAAGGTTATACTACTTGGTTACAGATCAAATTTGATATTGTTAAGTGCTTATTAAAAACATAAAAACATACATAATCAATTAAGAGCATTACGTTGTATGAAATTAAAGTCATGTTAATATTGTAATACAGATCTTTGTTTGATCTGAAATGCTTAGTTTCCTTTATACCTAACCATAGCACATGACATGAGCGTGGTTCAAGACACACAGCTCCCTTAGGAGACGGTTTTCACAACTCCACTGGTTAACATTTCCAGCAGCATATATCAACTGCACTGTGTTAACTATACTGGCAGCCAAAAGAAATTTACTACAAGTTGATCTATGCAGTTCAGAGATCAGGATTTTCATAAATTTTTCTTGGCTGCCAGCACAGTGCCCAGAGCAGAATCTATGCACTAACTAGAGTCCAAGTACATTACACTAGATACTGTATTTGCATCAAGTCCAAGAAGATTTTGCTTGGCAATCTGCAAACAGCATGGTGCAAAGTGACAGGTTGGTTGGTTTGTTTTCTTTTTTTTTTGCTTGCAAACTTGAATAATGTTTTTGAATGCTGGAGAGTTTACAAAAAAATCACCTCTGAATTCTTGAATTTTTGTGTTTGTTTTTCCAAAGACACAGTTTTCTGTATACACAAGTTACAAATATTCCACATGTATGTAAGCATTCTGTAGTAATATTTTCCTTACATTTAAATGCCACAGTACACTAAAACCATTTATTATTTCTGTAATGAAGTTTCACTTGTTATTATGTATTGTGTGTTCTTTGATGGAAGAACTGTTTTCTGAAGAGTTTCAGTATGGTACAGTTGCTGCTTTGGTAAATTTGCTACAGAAGCAAAAAAATCATGTATTTTACTTTGATTTCTATTTCCCTTGCAGATATTATATGAAGATAAGAGTATCAAATTCCCATTACTGATCTACTGTATTTACCTAGAGAGAACTCAAAATCAGTTTTGACCAAAATTTTTTGCTGCTGGAAAACACAGTTCTGTGGTCACATTTTATCCAATAATTGGTACATTACATATCATGTCTAATGTGCTTGAAAACTAAGCTCCCAAGAAATCTTTGTTTTCCCTTCTGACTGCTTCTAAATCCTGCAGTTTTAAAAAGCTGCACTTGTGCAAGTAGGCCAATCTTAAATTAATCTAGTTAAAAGTAGTGCACTCTCAATTTAAACTGGTTTAACACTGCCTTAAATAGGTTTATACACACTCAGTAATTTCACAGAAAAAATAACTGCTTTAAAGAAGGTTTAAACTAACTTGAGTGCATGTAGCCAGACAAATGTGAAATCAATTTTGATAAACCAATGCAATAAGGCTACTAAGAATGCCTGTTTCAGTTTTGGTACAGAAAAACAGGGCAAAAGATGATTTTTCTGCAAGCTGCTAGAAAATTCTCAGAGGCAGTACCTGTCCCAGCCACTCCCTGGCAGTGACTTTTAATTTCATCACAGTGATTTGAAATATTGCCATTGAAGAAAATACTTTGAAAAAGATTTTTGTTGAGAGTTTTGACAATACAATATCTGCAAAGTACTCCCACTCTTAGGAAGAAGCCGTTGTCTTTTTCTGGATTTAGATGCATTGTTCATGGTCTATAAATTTTTCATTTAAAAAAATGAGGTGAGATATATATCACCTAAATGGATTGGAGTCATGGGAAGAAGGAAATCTGTCCCTAGCCTCAAGACTCTTATATTAAGATTTCTTCTTCTTCCTTTTTAATTCATTTTTCTTTACAGTTGTTACGTTCAGAAGAAAATAAAGATTTAAAGTTTTACTTAGTAAGTGCTAATTTTTCAGATAGCTATTTATGTAACTTGATTTTCATCTCCTGTTTACTCTTTCTGTTTTTACATTTTTAAGTATACATATTGTGAAACATTTTCCTGTAATACTCCTAGCCACTCTGATTTGCTATTCCTGATCAATGTTTCTTCTACCATAGTTGCCATGTTTTACCAGAATAAACTGAGTTTTAACTGTGACTGCCTAGGAGCACAAGATACTTCATAAGATGCATGAAGTAACCATCCTGTTCCAAATAATTTACAAACCTAAGGCTCTCATTTGACACTAAAGTCTAGATAGGCAGACCATAAAGGAAATATAAGTGAAAAGGCCTAGTCCCATAGAACAATTTGAAAAGTAGTTGTTCTAAAAGAACAAGTGGAAGATGAGAGCTGACTGAAGGGAGATTGTAAACCAATCCATACACTTTGTACGAAGTATTGGAAGAATATAATTTTCCCTACCTTGAAAAAAACCCCATGCACATTTTTTTCTCCAGTATCTCCCTCATTCCCTAGCAAAAGAAATTCTGTCCTTGTTTCCACTGCTTCCCTATGATGGTAAGTGTCTTGTCCTTCTTTCTGGCCAATACTTCTAGCATCACCTGCAGCACTATGGATGGACATTCAGAGAAAAGACCTCCACAGCTCAGCTGGAGTTAAAGTACCAGCTGTACTCTGCTCACAGGGTAATATGAAAGCAAAGAAATATATCATTGTAGAAAGCCTACAAGTGTAAAATTGTATAACAAGAGGTTTTTTCCTGAGCGATGGGCCCATTAGTCTTTACTTCTATAAAAGACTTATTCATTCTTCAGAATGAGGGAGGAGCACAGATCTCTTCCGAGGACATGATTGACCACTGAAGTGAGAACAAAGGAAAGCAGTGAAGCACTGCGCTGATTCTGTATTTCTATTGCAACTGTCCTTTCAGTCTAGAATGTTATTAAACCCAAGCAAAACATAAGAAAATCAACCAAAAATTATAAGAAATAAAACATCAAATCAACCAAAACCTGAGGCATGAAGACCCTGCTAGTCAGGCTAAATTACTGTAGTAATTAACTGTACTCATAATACTGACTTTGTATATGATTTCTCATTTAGAATGAAAATTATCTTAAAAAGGACAACAGTTTATGAAAGCATTTCAAGAATTTTCCTATCTTTTTTGAAGTACATAGCATGTAAACAGTTTTCATTAGAACAGTACAAGGTGGAGAATGAGACTAGAACTTTTCAGGAGGATTTTATTTTTGCATTCTTGCTGCTAAATAACCAAGTTGCTCCGTGTTTTCAAATCTCTCTGGAATACTAGAATAGGAACCAGAGAAAAACAGCTCTTTGGGCTGAGAGTTAATTTAAAAACAAAAATAAATCACTAAATCTTTTTCCCATTTTACTGGATTTCAAATAATGCTACATGAAGGTGACTATTGGACCACTGGAGCAATGAATCTTAAAAAAAATGACACTCACCTGGGAAAAATGACTCAGAGCTAAAATCATAAATATATTTTTCAAGCTTCTCCTTTTCAGTGCTTTGAGACTCAGCTCAAAATGATAGGAAGCCTAAGAGAGCTGTAAGTCTTTCTTTCCTGTCAATCTCAAATTGCATACTTGTCTTCTTTTTCCACCTGGAAATTTTCTCCAGGCACAAAAAAAAAAATTCTGGATGATCCTTCAGGATCCCTAAACATAAGCCAATGCAGTACGATAAACTTGGTCTACCTGATAATTGGAAGTCACAAATCTGTCAGACAGGCCCTCTGTGTATACAGATCAAATGCACACATATTTCTGTTTCTAGAGGTACAATGACAGGAGACTTTTCTTTGGACAATAGCTACGACCTATGATCCACAGTTCATACCATCTCAACAATGAAACTGAGAGTTGCCAAAATTCTTCTGAGAACTTGTGTTGGTAAGATATTTATTTTAATTATCATGTACTTTGCACAAATCTTCCAGTTTTGTACTGTGAAAATTCCATTCTAACAGGATTATGTGTCCCTCAAAAAAGTATATATGAGCACACCAAAGTACATAAGTTATTAAATTTGCAGAAAAAATTTCCAATGATACTTATTAGACCTTCATGAAATAGATAGCAAAACCTTTTTACTATAACAGTTCAATGCTCTAAGATATGTAAAAGCACAATTTTAGCAACAGTATCATTCTACTTTCACTTGAATTTTTTTTCTGCAAAGTATCTTTAAATTCACTAATACAAGAAATTGCTTTTGAAAACCACTCTACAAAACTTAACCTCAAAAGACATATAAAGACATGAGTGCCCTTTTGCATTCTAAAAGTTAAAGGAGAATGTGATAGCCAGAAATTCTCTCACTCTTACACGAAGTATCCATATGTGGAATTGCTCCAAAGGAGTTATCACAATATAAATTTATCTCTTGACTTCAATGTACACAAGCCTTTAGATTTTTCTGTTGAAAATAATAATTCCAAAACCACAAAACATTATGTGCAGTCGTGATCTGCAACTGAGGCACATAAAAACACTTTCATTTACCCTCACAATGCTATGTACCTGCACAAACAGAAGATTGCCACTCGCGCTCCTTTGAGCTAAATGTGTGAAGAGGGAAAATATGAGCTGTGCGATAGCACAGATTTCACTCCAGTAGGAAGCTGGGGTTTGGTTCACAAGAAAAAGTCTTCTTGAATCCATTTCACAACTAAGGGCTTTCACAGTGCCATACACTGCTCTTGCTTCAACCATCTCTGGCATAGGAAAAGTATTGCACCATTGGAATAGTCACAATACTGTATTTATACTCTCAAAATATTAAATTAAAGCTTTGTTGCAAACTCCAGGCTACGAATACTGCTACATAAAATGCTCTGAATTTTACTTGGAAGATCTTGAGTGAGAAAGAGAGGGGAAAGGGATTAGATGAAACCTACCATTGTTCACAAATTCAGTGTAGCACTGAAATACAACAGTTCCACACCTTTTGTCATCTTTATCATTTTTCTATGCCAGAAACATCCTATTTGTGGATCTCTACATCTTTTTTTGTGGATCATTGTTTGCTGAAGAGACTCTCTCAAACTTAATGTAACTGTCTTAGAGAGATCTAATAGAACAATTGAAGCTGTGTGGAACCAAAACCTGTAACAGCATTAAACACAGAATACGTCTACAGAAAAACTCTTCTTTGATACTGTTCTGCAGAGATGCAAAGGCTAGCTTTAAATTAGGATTCCTAGATAAAAGCAGTAATTTAGTCACATCAGCCTGGATCTCAGCAAGGGCCAGATCATAGTTCTGTGAAAAGTAACTTTAAAGAATATATTTAATCTTGATTTGGTAAATTTCAGATATGTCGACTGCACTATGCAGTCAATTATTTGACTATGGGGAATGCACAATATAAGTATTTGGACTTGTTGGACTCAACAATTCTAAAAGACATTCAAAAGTTGTTGGGAAACACAAGTTCTGATCTTGGAATGGTATTTTTAAGACTTGCATTTAAATGCTGCCACTGCATCATCATAAATAAAAACTGAAGACTAGATTTTATGTACATTGATATCCACTGTATTGGTGGGTAGCCACAGTTGTTCTTAACCTCTCATATCATTGCCAAAGAATATTTCACGTTTTCCCTAAACCTAAATAAGATCTATACGGCAAAAAAATTCAAAATTAAAGTAGTTTATGTAAACATTCAACAATACAATATATGAGTGAATGAAAATGTTTCTTAGAAAAATTCAGTGTTTTTCAAGAAAAAACTGTTTTCATGCTGCATTGCATTTAGACAGACACTTTTCTGCCTCAGATCAAAAGAAACCAATCAACTGAAGATATTTCCAAAGTAATGTGAACTTAGTAAAGAAAAGTATGTGACTTTAGGGACAGGGTAGCATAGCAATAGCTCTGTTAGCTGAGAATTTATGACATTTATTTATTTCATTTAAACTTAAATCTTCTCTTACCATCATGATTGGGATTTCCCAAAGTCCATGGCTCATCTGAGTCAAAATGAGTGTCTCCTCCAATTCCCGGCCCAGGGAAATACGCATGAGCCAAAAATCCTCCCTCCCCATCAAAGGGAGAACTGTCTCCATGAAAACCTGATGCAAAAATGATAGTAATATCCACGTCTCTCTTGCCATTTTCTAATTCAATATAAGGAACTTCTTCGAATGTTAGGGGAGTTACATTCTGCCACACATCGAAGGCACGGCGAATGGCTTTACGAGTTTCAGCATCACCTACTTTTGGAGTGACGTTCTTTATGCTGAAAGAAATAGAGAAACATTAAATAGATTAAATTTAACAGAGTGGTGACATTGCTAACATACATTTTCCCCTAATTATTATAAGTTCTATTCTTTTAATAAAAAGTACCAGTGTCTTGGGGTGACTTTATGATGTATCCCATATTGCCTGCTCTATGCCAGAAAAATGAATCTTGTGCCTTTCTGTGCCTTTAAACTGAGCCCGAGAGGGGAGAGAAATAAAAAAAACAGCCAGAGGAACTTTTTCAAAACAGTTCTGTGCTTCAAGGTCACTCTTTTTGTGAACCACTCTTTTTGTGGTTCTTCTGCTGTGAGGAGTACAGCTGCTGCTGCTGCGGGAGAAAGCACCCTTTCTTGCTTTCCAGCCAGCTCTCGGGCTCTGTTTTCTTCAGAGAGAGATGGATAGTTAAACTCCTGTGTTTTCCTGAGACTTTGGTTTTCTTCTTCTCTTATGGACTTGTTCGGAACACCAGAACATCAAATCCTCACTGGGAGACCTTCCACCGGCCTGAAGGGGGAGGGGGGCCCCCCACACTGACCCAGCTGCAAAGAGGAGAGAGAAGGAGAGACCACAGCCACGGAAGGACTCTCAAATCTTCCAGGTTTTCTCTTCACAGTGAGAGATTTTATTATTTAGCATTATTCTTTTCCTGTGTGCTTGTTGAATAAATAGTTTTGTACCTTCTTCACTTTCCTCCGAGGAAATATTTCTTTTTTCCTGAAACCTAGTGGGAGAGGGGTGACTGCAACCTGCTTTCTATCAGAGGATATTTTTTTATTTCCCTCTGAATTTGTCTCAAACAGGGACAGCTAGTCTGGCATTATGTGCTTTAAGAAGAGTATTTTTAAACAAGCTGGTACAAAATTATGGTGTCAATCTGGATAGGCCTTTATGTTAGAATTTATTCTATCTTAGCTAGCTTACTCCCCAGCAGTACAAAAATCATATTTTTAGAAGATTAAAAATATTTTAAAATGAAAAGTTCTTAACAGTGGCATAATCAGCTTAATCAACCACTGACTGTTTACCTCCTGGACCACAATTAGAATCCATTACAGCTAAAGAATGGCATGTCTTTTCTGATCAAAAGAAAAATATTTTCAGTTAAATAAAATTTTAATTCTTAGTGAATTCATTCAAAAGCAGAGCTACATACTGTGACCGCCAACCAGTATTCACAAAGCCTTGTTGCATTTGTAACTGGATAGATAATTTCTTACCAGAAACAAAGCATTTTGGCTCCAATACAGGTTAAGATGTCCTTTTATAATCTGGTTACATCTATAAATCTTGCAAAAACTGTATTCAGGAAATTCAGAAATTTCAGTCTCCATGACTCCTTCAACTGATACACATAAGAGAAAGGCAAAAGACCCATCAGAACTGAAGTTATATTTACTGTCATAATCATTAGTAAATTATAGTGGAATATTCTTTAAAAAACCTCTTCTTTTATTTTCATTACTGAATTAAAAAAAAAAAGTGCCAATAATCAATTTCAGACCTATCTAGTTTTCTCCATCATTTTCACTCAATTCTTACAGCCAGTAAAAACTCTGTTTAGGTTTGCATCTGTTTGAAACTGCTGCAATCAGATGTTCTCTGTTTATTTGACATATGCTTGACTGAATGTCCAGCACAAATTTCAGAAATTGCACAACTTTAGAGTATGTGTAAGATCTGCATAAGTTTACACTTACAAAGAGACAAATATATTTTCATGAATAAACCTAGAATGATTGATTTGTTTAGTGCATTACATGTGCTTGATTACCTGGTATTTATGCTTATATAAATGGAAACAAATCTTTCAAGTCTAATTTTATAGATTTTACTTCACATATAGAACAGTTTGTTCACAAATTCATGCGGAAAACATAAATATACCTATTTTGACTTCCACTCAAAAATATTATTGCATTGAGTCAATAATGCTAGTTTAACCAAGTATTATTTCTTTTTAGCTTATACATATGTTACAAAGAGATATCAACATGGATTATAAAATAGTAGACTATAGAGAATCCACTGCTGTCCTTAATCTTTTGTTCCAAAGATGATTTAACCAATCATTTCATACTTGTGCCTATTCTCTTTGCCTGGCTTGTAATACTGGTTCTTGTTCTGCCTATCTCTTTCACATACAAAAGCTTTGAGAACATTTTTCCTTCTACAAATAGAGATTTCAAAATCATTTCTGCACCGCAGAGTTTTTGTTGTCTCTAAGAAAATAAAAGTTTGAACTCTCTAAAAAATCTCTTATTATAAGACATTTTCTCCAGTCTACTAAATAATTTCTGTTTTATTGAACTCACTCCAATTTTCCAATGTTCTTTTAAAACTGACTCTGTCAGAACTACAAAGTACTGCTGTACTGATCTCACTGTCAGAAAGAAGTCCTCTTATCTGTAGGCATGACCTTACGCTACATGATGTAAATGTCATGTGATTTAAAGTGCTTTGTGTGATGCCCTTTCATAATTATTTGCTCATCAGTAATTTTACGATCAGTGATGCATTGCTTTTTATGTTGGACATGCAGGACCAACTATCAGTCCTTGCAGAACCCTGCTCTGCAAGCTACCTGCATTGTGAATTACTTTTTTTGAGATGTTTTAATTAGCAAGTTCATAAACTACTCAATCTCTACCGCTGGAGAAATGACAGCGTTTTCCAATCTGTCATGTGATACTAGAACAAACTATGCCACAATGGCACACTTACACTGCTACTATCAAAAACTTGACAACAGTTCACCTGTTACTGTACTAAGTGTATCACTTACAAAGCTGGCAAATGTGCTCTTAGTCAATCCTGCCATGTGCTCTCTTAAGGCATGTGTATTGCCTGTAGCACAGTTCATTGAAGGATTAAAGCCTCTGTTATTTACTATATATAATGAGCACAGCAAACGAATCAACAGGCTCTCATAGAAAACAGAGAATGTCTAGGAAAGCTGAAATATTGATGTAGGAAAAGGTCACCTGAAATATACAGTTTGGTTTTTGTTTTTATTTTTTGTATTTAGGAAACTTAGTAATTGGTCAAAGTCACACTTTGGTCTTAACAGAACAAAAGGATAGTCTTACGGTGTTATATGTGAAATGAAACAATGGATTAAAACAGATCAGAGTTTTGCATTGGTGGTAAATTGATTAATTAATTGATCTAAAAAGACTTGTCTCACATTTTAAAACTTATCATTTTACATTTTCTTCCTTTTTTGGTGCATAGAATTAAATGTTAGTAATTGATTACAAGTGAAAAATTGAGCCATTGTGCGTTTCACACAGACAAACTGGGTTTGACTACCTAGGAGACATTTTCCATGGGATTCAGCTACTGAATTTTGAAATAGCATCCTACATCTCAAGATTCATTGTAAAGAAATATTTTTCAAAGCATACTTTCAGTAATAATACTAGAGAGATTTCTGGCTTAGAAATCAATATTCTGGAGTGGGCGAAACTACAGTGAAAAGTGTAGCTTCTAAGAGAAATTAAATTAATCAGTAGTTATTCCAAAATAAGTGTTATTTTCTCCAGAAAATAACTGTCCATTTTAATGTGTTTAACAGAACCCATGTTCAATCCTAAAAGGGCAAATAAGAACACTGTGCAACACAAATGTTTAAGTTGTCTTTCTGGGAACTTTGTTTAAAATAATTCACTAATGCAGACTTATATACTCCATGTTACATTTCTTTTATGGTGTTGATCACACAACCTCCAAAGTGGAAGTACAGTAAGATCAGTCTATACAGACAGTCTATCAATTACCAGAGATATTAGGATTCATCTTTTAAAAGTCTTCAGTTTAGACCTTTCATTGCAATAGCAAGTAAAGTCTCACATGAGCCCTTTTCCTATTACATTTGTCTCCACATCTTAATGTCAAAAGTTGCCTGAAATAGTGGTGACTGTCACAGGCAACAAAAATAAAAGAGAGGAACTGGGTATCTTACCCTCAACATGTCCAGATAACAGAGCTCAAATAAAGGTAAGTGTAGGACATGACAATTCAGAACCTTTCCTGTTGCAAGGTGGTGGCAGCATCACAAGACAAAAGGCATCGTAATAAAACTCCAGTATTTCCTAAATACTGCTTTTCTAATCTCTAATTTTAGCAATAACTTCATAGAAAATCAGCTCAAATGAGAGAAAGATCCAAAGCTGACCTTGACCAGACTCATGGTGCAACTTTAAAAAGAGGTTGAAGAACATACAATCTCTTTCAAAGGGAAGTGTTTTAGTAAATATATGACGATCAATAAGATGAAGCATTTACATTTATGTAATTTTTCACAAACTAATAAATGGAGTGATATTTTGTGCAAATTTTGAAAGCTTTTATTCTTAGACAACCACAGCCATGTATCAATTGATTCTGGGTTTTTGTCGTTATTATTGCTATTTTTGCATGGCTTTCAACCTGACAGTTACTTTAGGCATTATAGCTTTAAAATACATCTTGCAAAATATCTTGTCACTTGTAGGCTCTTTCCACACTGATATTCTATTTCTACAGATGCCTGAAGAGTCTTGTTTTGGGGAGTGTTGTTATGAAATTACGAGTCCTATTGATTTTAGAAAAGCCTTGGGTTTTCCTTTCCTTCCCCCTTTCCTCAAAATATCCTAAAAAAAAATTATCCATGTTTCAGTGACACATTTTTGGCTGCATCAGGAGCCTTGCAACACTGTCAGGATACACCTCATTTGACTGTGTGAAATCAGTCCCATGAAATTTAAATACAGTACATTTAGTAGTACATATTTGCTGTTAAATTTCACTGTTTCCCTTTTTTTCCCTCCTGAGATGTCATTAGAACAGCTTATTACATTTTTCATGTAAGTTGGTACAATTCTGTATATTAAATCAAGACTTCTGACCCAAGCTAGATCTAAGAGGCAAGGCTAGACAAAGCTTAAAATGCAGGAATCTTATTATTACTTCTAATTTAGCAGTAATGGCCTCCGCAAGAGTTGCAATAACTAAGTGACAGATTTCTTCATGGCCTATAGACTGTGATACTTCTATTCTCCCCTGAATGTACTAAATACTTTAAATTGGTTCTGTGTTCCTTTGTCCATCAAATCCAGAGTACAAGATTAGTAATGTCTTGCTACCTTGTTATGCTGATTAGACTGGATACTAATGAGTGCTTTTAGAATTATTAGGTAATATAATAATGAGAGGAAAATATTTCTACAATGCCATTTCTCTCGAACATTCCAAGATTTTCCTGAAAGGAAGTTGTGTATTAGAAACCCCACCCTAAAGAAGGAAAGGACACAAAAGATGAAAAAGCAGGAAATTCTACTGAGTAGGCAAGAAGACGCAGTCCAAAATCTATTTGAAGTAAGTCAGTTATAGATTTGTACTTGATATGAGATAGTTAAAGTAAAATTAATTGAAACATAACTTAGATTTGAATAACTTTCTTTTTTAAATCCCACTGTTAGTTTTATGAATTTAAGAGATTACTTCTGGTCAAAGACATATTTCACTTTCTGCCATCATTTCTCTAGAAATACTTTCTATCAAGTTGCTTCATTAATATCTCACTGATGTGGGTTTTCTTAGCTTCAGCTTCTTTCCAGTCTCACTTTGCTAACTCTCTGTAGCTATAAACTAAAAATTTTATCTTGGTTCATGTAGCTCCTGCTCATATTGATTAAACTTAAATCAGAACTATTAGTTTTGATTTTCCCTGACCACACTGAAAGTCAACCTACTGCTGCTGTGTTGGAAAGAATTTATAGTTATCTTGCCTCTTCATTTTCATGGATAATATTCTCCTTGACATTCATCATAAGGAGATGAAAAGTGACAAAAATGAGATTTCCAATATATCAAACCANTTACTTTATTTTTCATTATTATGAGTTCTAAATAATTCAAGGCAAAGCTTGGATTTTTAGAGAGCATTTTCCAATTTTACTTGCAAAAGTGTTTTATGATTGAATAATCTGAGCAATTGACAAATGACTGACTGCTGGAATTCAAATTATGAATAGTATGCCCAGAATTCTCATTATGTCTAAAAAGGGCATATAAACATTTATATTTTATTTTTACAAAACCGATTGCTTTATTGATTCACATTGTTGCTCCTTCTTTAAAGTACTGGATGACTAACTTCCCTAGCAAAAGAGA
>WEIV01009097.1:0-24377 GCA_013390005.1 Calyptomena viridis
ACATGCTGGTTGTAATCCATCAAGCAATGATTAAAGAGTAATACTCTTCATTATTCAGGGAGAATATTAGGCACTTTCTCGAATTAAAATTAGAATTCTCGAAACACAGATCATAAAGACATGTAATTGTCTACGTCTTTTCACTGAAATAGAAGTTTTGTAAGAAGATAGGTGAGTGAATGACCTGTTACATTTGGTCTCAGAATTCAGCAGACACATAATTTAAAATAAAAAAGTGCTCATTCTATAAATAAACATAGCCTACACTTAAAGGAAAAGTAAGTGTTATGGTAATCAAGAAATAAACCAAAATTTTGGGAATGAGGCGGCACAAGTATGCCTATCTTCCATTAGAGAAAATAGAGAATATTCTATATAGAATATTGACTTTCAACAATTTTACATTTGCATTTGGGTGTTCAGTTAGTTTTGTAAAGTCTATTTGAAAGGCGGTCTTGTTTCTGATCCCAATTATTTAAGGTTTAAATAAATACATGTCTGAATAGATAGTACTTAATTCTAAATGAGAAACTATACAATCAAGCTGATTAAAATGTTAAACAGACCAGTTGAAAACATTGGAACTGATTTTTATCTAAACTGTCATTTTGATTCCTTTGGAAAGTCAAATTTAATATGGAGATATTTAAAGGATTGTAAACAAATATTAAGTGATCCTTTCATTTCAATAGAGACATTGCTTCATACTTCCTTAAAATCTTTTTTATTGCACTTCTGAGAGGTAGCTGACTGGTGACCGTAGGTTAAGCCCTGTCAAGCCAATAATAAAGTCCTATTCTTTAAGATTTTTCTCATGAAGATACAGATGGGGGTATCTGTAAAGTAATGTATTTAGACAATTAACAAATCCGCTACTGCAATTCATGGATTATGTGGTCTCTACATCAGGAAATGTGGAGAAGGAGCATGTGAGCAGTAACAGTATTATTAAATACAGTCCAAACCTCTAATTTAGTTGACTACCTGTGGGCTAGACTGTCAGCCAGCCTTCACAGAGAAAAAAGATGCACTATGACCATGCCAAACACCTTGGAAAATGCCCAATATTGTCCACTTTTTGCCAGCTTTACACTGTCTCCTTATACTCAGAACAGTCAAACTACTTCAACACATTGGCTACCTCTTCTTCTCCTTCTTCCTAATGTCCTTATACTACATGTCATTTCCCACAGAATGGGCAGAATTTATTCCTCTTTGGATTTTTCAAATTCTCTTCTTAACAAGTTACTGTTTTGTGCCCTTTAGTAAATTGCTCATTTCTGTAGGAAATTTATTACGAATTGATTTCACATTTTGTGGATGAGCTTGCCCCCTTGTTCACAGCTGAATAACTGCTCAAATGAGCTCTCCCATTCTCTACTAGAAAATGTTAAAGTCATTAGAGAATTAGAGAATGACTCCATGTAAGAGTCTGCTTCTGGACTATATGACTGTTCCAAAGACCCTCTCAATTTTCTTCTAAAGATTGTGAACAAGCACACAGACATCAGGTGGTGCAATAAGTGGAGAGGTCCTTTAATCTGTGACCATTCTCAGTGGCACTACTCTTACTATCCAGCTCACCTATATGTGTTGCTTGGCTGGATGGTATTTCCAGAGTTGCACACAACTGAATCATAGTTTTGTTTATAGATTAAGTTATGCATGATCATGTCATGTAATATGCTATAATTTTCATGAATTGTCTTACGGAGCATGTCTTACTTTTTATTGACCACCTAAACATGATTGATGTGACAATATAGGAGCTATGATCTTGTTTTCTGTGTATCACAGCTTTCCATTTCTGAGAGCTTGTTGTTTTCACTATGTTTTGAACCATGCTAAATACAGGAGAAAGTCTCAGGAAAAAAAAAAGACAGCTAAATTAGAATAACCGGAGTGGAAAAGTATAACTGCTGCTTGCAAATGGAGAGCTTATTAAGAATTCTCATTACAAAAATGATAGTGAAATAACCCTAGAATTAGCCATGGAAGGCATAAGAAATGCTGTGTAGATCATAGGAGTGCAATGTGCTTTTTCCAGATGGTTAAATCATATCCCCATTCTCTAGAAAAACAGACTTGCTATAAGAAAATGCTCCTTGCTATAGGAAACAATCTTAGGTCTAGTGACATTTTTTCATATGTTAAAATCAGTTATGCATAAGAAGGCCACTTAAATCATATGAGCCTTACTGAAAGTGCAAGGCAATAAAAGATCAGTATGAAGCCATCTTCCTCAGGGTTTTTACAAGTAAAAGATTCCTCAATAGTTCCAAAGTAATAGATTATTCAATAGTTCCTTGACTATGATTTCATTATTATAATTCAGATCGCTGAAGTTTCTTGAATTAATCTCTCTGAAATACTTCATATATTTTATTTAAAAAAACCCTAGGCTGAATCCAAAAATAGTCATCCATGAAAATATTAATCTTTTCACTTCATGCTTCCAACACTCTTAATGTTTTAGTTGTTTAGCAAAGAAAGTCTCTTGTTAGTAATCTGCATTTCTCTTGTTTCAAATTGTGGACATGGAATGTTTATATAGCAGATACAGTAAGCAGGAGAAGAAGTAGACAGTGATTTCCCACCTCCCATCAGTCTATATAGAGAGAGTAATAAAATCTGCTGTTAAATTAGTATTTGAAAAATGAAATAATCATGACTAGTTTCTAGTCGTTCTGGCTTTTCTCAGATTTTCCTCTAAAGCTCCAGTTTATGAACACACATCTTAAGCTATGGACATCAAATCTGAAGGTAACCAAAAGACAACATGATGCCACAAATGGAAGTTGTATAATTTCATTTCTCCTGTTTAAGATTCTCTTTACATGTTCAGGTGTTACATAAGGTTTTTAGATATAATTCTCTGAAGTTTTTTTGTCTGTTGATAAGAAACATTGAAATTTTTTTGTCATTTTCAAAAGACTTTAAGTACAGTAAGCAATTTTATTCCTACGTATATGACCCAGCATTTTCTTATGTTGATATATATATGCTTAGTAAGAAATTAAGAAATTTCTGTTGTTCAATACCAGTGACCTGGATTTATTATTTACCACCATGAATGTTATTGTTTGCCAACTTGACCACAAACAAGTGTATAGTTTCTCTCAGTTAAAAAAAAAAAGTTGTAATTAGTCAATCTTTTCTTAAAAGTTTAAACTTTCTATCCTTTACATTTATTTTTAGAGATGTGCTAGCCTATTTTTAATTCATTTACCATTTAATCCATGCCCCATTAATTTTATATTATTCTAATTTTGAGTACCAAGTAAAATTGCACAGTTGCTGCAGCATATTAAATTAAAACTACTGCTTTTATCAGCCTCTTTATAAATCTAAAAAAAGTCCCATATTATGTTATTTTGACAAGATCTGATTGATATCAATTAAATTATTATCCTTCTTTAGTTTTTAAATTAATTGAGCTTCATACCAATTGTTCCATCCTTCTGCCTATAAATGACACTATGATGACAAGATTATAATTACTTGAGTCACTGTGTAGCCTCTTAAAATTGGAAGAAAATTAGCTTAGTTCAATTCCTCTGGAATTTTCTCAGTATTCCAAGATTTATTATGAATTACCATTAGTTTCCAAAGATCTTTCAGCTCTTTTAAAATAATAGTTGTAAAAGTTTAAGTTAATTATCTAGTATTTGGGGGTGAGGAAGCACATCTGCCCTAGGGAGTCCTTAAACTTTCCAAGAGTTCTTGCATTTTAAAAATCCTGTGCATTAGTTATATATTTTTCCATTGAGGCTTTATTTTTAGAACTATTTCCATAATACTGGTAGTTAGCAAATGATTTCCTAATAAATTAGCCCTGCCTTTTAATTTCCAATTTTCTCCTTAATTTAGAATTTCTACTTAATTTAGTACAGTTCTTAGCCATAAATCAGGGTGTTGGCGCATAATTTAGCTCTAACGTACCACATTGTTCACAGGCCTTGACTGCTGTAACGAGTGCTCCTACTGAGGGAATAGCAATAAGCTTACAAAGTAAGGCTGAGAATTTTGTGGGGTCTGCTTGTCAAACTTCACTGAATGCTCTAGCAATTTGCTGTAGCTCTTCTCCCATTGCCTTCATTTCTCCCCACAGCAGAAAAATAAGTCCAATTTTTAAAACTGTCTGTTGTCTTGCCATGTCCATAAAAATATATATTTCCCACAAGAAGGAATTCATATATTCATTGCCACTTTTTTTAAATTTTCTTTTTAGTTCTTTTCTCAGTAATAGATATACATCGCAGGGAAGATTCTCAAAATGGGAGCCATGGCATGCAGCTAAATATTCCAGACAAAGCATGTGAGCTGTATACAGTGATCTACATCAACAGAAAAATTTTTGGTTGAATATCATTGGTAATTATGGTGTTGGTCAGAAGTTACTGAGCATTTGATTTTAAGAATATTCAAAGAGAAACAAAGCAGAAAACAAGAGTTTTCTTGTAAATGGAAGAGAACCATAACAAATGTGTTCTATAAAATTATTATAGAATCATAGAGTCACAGAATGTTTTGTGTTGGAAGGGGCCTTTAAGATTTTTAATACCCCTGCCACGGGAAGGGACACCTTCCACTAGATCAGGTTAATTGAAGCCCTGTTTAAACAACGTAAATAGAATCATTATTATTTTCTTGGTTAGGATATAGGTGTTCAGATTTTAATTTTCATTCTATGAATCTGTTGTTATGTGCTTATTAAAAAAAAAGAATTTATGTTTTTCCTTGTCGCCATTTAAGGGGACAGTGGAAACTAATTAAAATAAATTCAATATTAACTTTGTCGAGACTTGTTTGAGTATAAAGATAGAAAGAACTTTTATTAAACCAGAAAATAAAAATATATGTTATGTATTAAAAAAAATCCTTATCAAAGCAGTATAGAACCCAGAAAATTAAATTGAGTATCTGATGTAAGAAAACGCATGTAGCCAGCACAAAACAAAATAGTCCTTCTCAATTAAATAACACAAGCTTTTTGGCTTGAAGCAAAACCTGCCTGCAAGCAGGTGTGAAGGGTATAGGAGAGGTTTCAGAGCTGCACTGACTCCTGGTGGCTAGAGAGTGCGTTGGGGTAAAGGAGGGAGTTGGTAAAGCGAGGGGATTTCCTGAGGTAGTGTTGCCAGAGAACAGAGGAAAAGATACAGATTAGACCAAGCCTCATCACCCCCCAAGATCTGTGGCCCTTGGAGATCCTGGGAGAGAGAGGAGAGAGAGAGAGAAAAGACTAGAAAAGGAACCCCTTTCCCCCACCACTCCTGGAACCAGTGGGTCAGTGGAGGGTAGGCAGGCAAGGGAGAAAAGAACAGAGCAGGTCTCTTTAGCCAGACCAGGAGTTTGCAATGAGGAAGGGATTCAAGTTGATGCCAGAGCTCCATGGTGTTCAGGAAACAGTCTCTTAGGTCCTGGTCTAGCCACCATGTGGTCAAAGATGACCTTGTTAAGGTCCCGAACAGCAGCAAGTCTGTCCAGCAGTTCAGCGCAGCCAAAAAGAGCAATGGTGTCCAGCTGGCGCTGCTTTCATCCCCTCTGTCCTGGCCCAGCATTCCTCGCGTCTCACGCATGCGTGTATGTCTTGTTCGCACGTCTTCTCCCACCTCAGGGAGGCGTGGAGTTATGTCCCATTGGTTCATCATTGTCCCTGCCTGCTTCCGGCCCTGGACCATGGGAAAACCCCTCCGCCTCTGCCATGTGGCTCAGACAAAATGGCATTTGTCTCCTCCCAGCCTCCAACTGGGATTCCCTGACTGCCCCATACACCAGAGGTGAGAAACATGCAGCAGCCATGGGACAAGCACGGGAGGCGGGTCCTCCCTCCCCCATGCCAACCCCAAGCCGCTCCCAGCCCTGGCCAGGGCTTTGGCAGGCAGCAGCGACTGGGGCCACACCTGGCAGAAGCCAGCAATGGTGGTGCGGCAGCAGCAGCGCCCAGAACTGCAGCACAGTGGGGGAATGGCACAGCCGGGCTGGTGGTGGAGCTGGTGCAGCTCCACGCAGTGCATGGAACCCCACTCAATGCCCGGGGGGGGGGGGGAAAATGACCCCCCCAGCTGCTTGTTAACAAAGGAGAAAAAAGTTTTCCATAAAATAAAACCATAACATTCCTTTAGAATTTAGATAATGTGAAATGTTTTTGGCAAATGTATAACTTAGAAGAAATTTTGTCAGCCCATGGAATGTTTTCTTTGTTTCGTGCAGAATAACTTAGATTTGTAGGATTAATTACCATAAGTGTGACCATGATAGAATAATAACATGGCCTTAATGATCAGTTTATAGCTTCCTCTACACGATCAGCTAAGGAAACCTTTCATTTCCACAGGTGGTATTTCCAAAGCTATTTTAGATGTAAAATAAAATTGTGGAGCATCCCTGTTGATATACATATATTTTGGTTTTCTTATTCCTGGTTATGTATGTGCAAATCCTGAAATTTCTATTATGCGTGGCATATGCTATTACTGCTTCTTTTTTTCAGTAGTAGTATTTTATCCTTTGAGGTTGTTATATAGTGGAAAGCTCATCAGTCCAAAAAAAGTGAGATTGTTTTACAAAGCTCTATCTGTACCTGTTGTGGCTCAGATAATGCTTTCTCTGCCAACTGCCACTGTATTTCATCATATTTCAGGCTTGTAGAACACCCAACACTATCGCTACAAGGTACTTTTTCTCCCTCATGCATCACATCAAATAGGTGTGGTGGGAACAAAAAGAATCGCAGTGCTGCAAGACTCCTAGTGCTGCACTACACCCTCAGAGATGAAGTACCTACTAGATCAAATGGCCTGTGATATTAATGTCTCTGGTATAGTGGAACAGATTTAAAGGTAACTTAACAGTACCTAGAAACTTAGGTGTAAATCTTCGATTAATAGAATATCAGTCACTATAGACCATGTTGCAAATTCTCTGTTGATTGCTTAAAAATATAATCAGCTTCCTTAATTGTTTCTTAATTAATTCCTTAATCCATATCCAGTGGATAGGAAACATTTAAGATTTTTTGGAACAGAAAATATTTATATGACTCGTTTGGTACAGATATGAATAGTTTCTTGAGTATTTTCAATTTTTGAAATGAGTTTTCATGGAGATATAAAAGATACTGAGAAAACATTACTTTTTTTTACCACTGGCCAGTAGTGAGAACAAATATGACAAAATGTAACATTAAACATCTTTGTTGTCGGTCATGAGAAATGTTCTTGTGTAATATATTGGTAGGTGAGAGATGCACCAAGAGAGTAAACAATGTACATAAGGGTAGAATTTTTTTGTTCTTATTTAAGACCATCACAAACTAACCATCTTGCCTTGTTTTAAAAAAAACCCTAGTCTCAGAATAGGGGAGATGTGGACAACTCTTTTAAATGTAGGCATCTGAGATCTATTATTGCGCTTAGAACTGGGGGCTTCCAAGGAATATTAAAGGTCCTATGCATTTGTGCTTTGCCCCTGAAAAGAGCATATCAATTGTCACAGTCAGCCTAAAGGCAGAACACAGCTTCCCCTCCCTAGGTAAAGATGTCTCTAAGACAAACTGTCTTCATATTCTCTTTGACCAGAGGTAAACAAAAGACATGGGGCCTGATCCAAGCAAAGCACACCAAATCTGATCAAAACACTCTACACAGACTTTAGATCAAACCTTTCCTCTACAGAATGATATGTAGGGTCCATTCAGCAGCACTAAATGCCATTTGAAAAAGAAAATAAATGTTAGTTTCCATCAGGTAAGGAAAATGTTCTGGTAGTGTCAACCTTGACAGCATCAGTGATGCCAAATGGGGCTGTACAAACATATCACTTGGCTTGAATTAGACATGAGTGAAGCAAATAAGATGTAATCAGTAGTATTACTAGAATAATTTATTCTTGTGAAGATTGATTGATTTTTTTTGGTTTCACTTCTCTTTTTTCTGTTTTTCTCTTTTTTTCCTTATGCCAGAAAGTAACTAAGCTCATACCTTGATCTGATAACTTAACATATAAAAGAGAAAGACAGGAGTTTTCCTTGGTCTATAGTCTTTAGATGTATAGAACTAAAGAAATACCATTAAAACTGAAACAACTGGAGTCCTGTTAATTCTTTGAACCTGTGGGAGACTCATTCATTGTGAAGTTATCAATATGCTTTTGTCATTTTTATTTTTATTCTCATTATAGTAATTAAATTTGCAATGTATAATATTTGTTTTCTTCACAAGTGCAAAGGGAACTATTTGACTGCCTGACAGGTTTTGAGAAAATATAAACATTTCAGGATTTTTTGTCATATGTGAGCTTTCATATTTTCATTAGAGTCTCCCGGATACAATTGCTTCACATAATGACAAACTTTTCTAAAATTATTTTTCTAAAGAGACTTGAACTACTTAGAGTAATATGTTCCTGTCACTGATTCTATTTATTTGTTTAATAATAAAGGCACTTTTTATTGTACATTCTGTGCAAGAAAGTAGAATCTATTTTGAAGAAAAATGAAATCAAATTTTTTCTGGAAAATGTGTACATGGATTTAGTGATATACTTTACTGATCAAGAAGCAATCTCTTAACAAGTAAGAAGTAATTATGGTCTTTTAGTGCAGCCACAGTTAGTCCTGTCTGAGAGAACAGGCTGAGCCAATGAATGGATAACGAAGACAAGCAATAGACATAGAACCTTATGCTTCATCAACATGCATTAGCTGCAGTGCTGAAAGGTGATGTAACACCAGAGGAATAAAAAATTTCCTTCCAAGCACAAGCAATATTGTCCATATGAGAGGCATCTAACTGCTGGTGGGTTTGCCCCATGCAACTCCCAGTGAGTTAGCTGAGAAATAATAAAGTGCTCCTTGTGGGTAAGTGCATTATGTTCATATAAGAGAAGGTGGAATACAAATGAGCGTTTATTCTCCCCATCACCTGCTGTCAGCAAAAGCGTTTTGGCACAAGGGATGTTTACTGTGATTTAGCAGCATCAGGAAGTAGGGGTTGACCTGATTATAAGAGCAACTCTCAGGCTTCAGCACTTTTGTTAATCGTATAAAAGCCTAAAGATGACTTGGTTACTAAAATGTAAGCTTCAGGGTTTGAAAGCTTTGACTGGACAGTATCTTAACTGCAGGACTGGGACCGAGCATGTGAGCTGACAGGGACAAGCACCAAACCCAGCATTTAGAGCAAAGCTCCAAAAGTCTAAAAAAGTCTAAAAGTCTAAAAGCTCTAAAGCTCTAAAAGTCTGGGGCTGGGATACCTACAGCTCCTGCCAACTGCCTGTCTGTCCAAGCCTCTTCTCACCAAAGAAATAGCACTGCCGTGTGAGGTCCAGTGCAAGTTTGCTGCTCAAATGTAACTTCTAAGAACTGGGTATCCATTTTAGCCATTTGTCTTTCTTTCCAGTTACACAGGCCAGCACTTGAATTATACATTTTCAGGCTGATGTTCAGGTATACACTGGTGTATCACCATATATCCTCAAACATTCCTCAAACATTTAAGGTTTTTTTGCATTGTCAGGTAAGTGTTACTATGGGGTGTAAATAAGAGAAAATGTGGTGAGAAAAAGAGTACTTAAACATAGGTTTGGCTGTGTTAAGGCAGAACTGAGCTAATAATGGCTCAATGCTGGTTTGTGCAGTGCTTGTACAATGAAACATCAGCTTATCTTGCAGCTTAAGATGTGACTGGGGCATTAGTAATGTACAATTACATTAGTGTAATGCTATTATAGCATTGCTTTTATAATAGCTTTTTAACCTATGATTTAATTCTAGATTTTCCAAGACATTATTTCTATATTTTTCTTGGTGAGATATTTGTGCCAACATTTTGTGCCACATTAAATTTTATGTACTGGCAATAAGGCATTTTCAGAGAGAGGATCTTGGATTAATTTCTTAACCACTTGAGCTTTTAACCATTTATTATAATGGTTTTCGATGAGCTTGGAGTATTAGTTACTTGCTTGAAACAGAACTGTTTTATTTTTCTGCTGAAAGGAGTTTCTAGTTAATTACTTTTTCTGGTCTACACCGCAATCTACCTTGACTTCTGCCTTGTTTAGTCCTTTTGATCTGAGCAGAATATTGTACAAGTAATTATTGTCCGCCTGATATGTATCACCAATTTGAAGCATTTTTGAGCTATCATGTAAAGATGACAATAGTTCAGAACTGTGTGACTGCTGTCACACACCTGAGATAAGAATTCTCAATTTCTGAACAAGTGAGTCCCGTGCTTCCATACCAGCTGGGGAAGGGTATGTGATATTTATGTGGCAGCTGAGACAAGTAATGTTTTTACAGGGAATACTCTGTAATGCTCAAGTTCATGACATCCTTTTCATCAATTCAGAAACTATTTTCCTGTTTCAACATATTCTAATATGAAGAGATAATCTTTCATTTGTTATCTGCAAGAAAAAAAAAGCATGATCACTGAATAATATTATTTTCCTCCATTTTTATCCATGTATTGCAACTATGCATGTTTTTAAAGGCATGGAGAGACTAATTTTTCCATGTGGGTGAATACTCAGGAGTTATGTGTAAAAAACCTGGCAACCTGCCATAGCTATGAAATGACTGCAGCCCTGATATTTTACTGTACCTAGTTTTAGCATTCTGCTTATAGAGAACTATAAACCTGTACGAAAGAAAGGGAAAGCTGACAGAATACCCTCAGTTACAGCTCTAAAGAAAAAAATTACTTCAGGAAAGCCATTTTGGAGAACCATTTCAAAAGAACAGACGGGGCACAAAAAATGATATCTTTCTGCTCTGTGCTTTACAGTAAAACTGCCTACTATTTCATTCTGTCCAATTCTCTTGGTCTGTTTGTGTATTTTTTAGACTGAGTCTATTTTTTCTATATGAAGCAGCAAACAAGGAAAAATGACAAAAGAATAGGTATAAATAAGTGAATACTCCACCTTTAAAGAGCTGCCTTTTTTCTGGGAATTTAGTTGTAGTCTTTGATGGAGAATAGAGCTGAAGAAAACAGCTCCATACTGGAGCTGAAAGAGGGGCTGAAGTGAACCATTTCTACTGAAAATTAACTTCCAGACACTCAAATTAGGTACTCCATTTTATCTTCTAATTATTATTTTTACGAATCAGGTTTTGTTTGTTTGAGTTTTTTTAAGGTTTTTTGTTTTGTTTTGTTTTTTTAAATTTCTATTTCTATAATGGAACTTGCATTATTTTTGTCTCCCTCCTTTTTGTCTCTCTTGCTGTATGTGTGTATACACACAGTCACATGCAGAGCCTTCTGAAAGAATGCTGAAGCACTTAAGTAATGCCTAGATAATGTTAATGTTTATTACCCTGCAGTAATAGCATAGAACATGTCTACCCAAATACCTGAACATATAGTGACATATGCTGTAGAAACAGAGTAAAATGCATTTTTGCACCTCTGTTGGAGTCCAGGATGAGGAGTCTACACCTCAGATTGCCCTGGAGGGTCTGGGACCCTTACATAGACNTGATAATAAGAAGAGGTACTCTAGCAAACAACCAACAAGTACCTTGAGACACCTCCAAGGTCCAAAATATAAGTAAATAACTTGTGAGTCAAATATATTGTTTTTTGCTGAAAACAGCTCAGTGTGTCAGAACAATTTGGACAATTCTCTTCCAGCTGAGCTTTATATTTATGGTAGACTTTCAGACAAGATCTCAAATTGACTGGTTTGTAGAATTACACTGGAAGGAACAGGTCATCTGTGCCAGTTTAAATGGAATAGCTAGAAAACTTAACCAACAATTAAATATCATGCAAAAAATTCAATATCGTCCATAGATTTGTAAGGAAGAGGTGGCTATTGACAGCTATAGAAACCACAGACAGCTAGTCAAGGTTTGGCTACAAATTAAAGTGTATATAAACCAAACCAGAGGGAGATTAATCCTCTGGGAAGTCTCAACTACGTTTTGTAGTGCCACAGCATGCACAGCACTCACCAGTGCTACGGAAGGATTAAGGACTACTGCAAACCAGTTCTGGCTTACAGTAAGATTAAAAGCCATTGTTATTTAGGAAATTAACTGTAATTTTAAGAGCAATTAATGAAAAACACGTTAGGATCTTGAATGTGAAAATTGGGAAGTTTAATATTAAAATGAAAAAGGTGGTATCAGAGGGTAGAACATTTCTAGTTTATCACAATTTAGTATGAAATGTATTTAAATAAGATTAGAAGAGGTGTAATCAGATAAAAAAAGTAATTATTCATTACTTAGAAGAATGTATTTTTTCCCCAATACCTTCATATACAACATACTTGTTTTTAAGATACAAATGAAGCAAATGTAAAAGTGATTGTACAAAGAAGCATATGTTTAATGTGACTTTACTAAAAGATACTCAATATATTTGCCTAATTCCACAGCCCACAATGTGTTGTGATTATAATCTCCTAGAAGATTTTAGATATTGAATGAAACATTTCTTTTCTATGGTCGTATCATTAGAAATACACACTGCCTGACACTGCCTAAGACCTTTTGTTTTAACAACACATCCTTTTTCTCCCTTTGATCTGGAGACATCATACAAGATCAAAAGACAAGATGAACTATTTGATGGTAGCCTGTGCCTCTCGATGTTTAACTCACTTCTTGGCCTCCCAGGCAGCCCTCAGTGTTCAGACCTCATGGGCTGCAGGAGTGATCCAGCAGTAGAGATGTGATGGTCGCTATAAATTCTCATCAGGCTGAACAAAGACACTGGACCTGGTGTCAGGAACCTTTATGCTTTTATCATACAGTCATTATAATTCCAGCAGCCAGCCCACTATTTAGACTAAAAAGGTGTTGCCTAACAAGCCCTTAATTTTGTACCAGTACACTTCACTGAATTCTTAGCTCCCACAACAAGCTCCTTAAAAGGTGCTGGCTCACAAGCACCAACACACCTCCACAATCTCCTCACTCTCACAACAACATTCAGTATGAAGTATGGGGTATGAATATGACAGCCATGCTTTGTCCTGGCAATGAAAAAGAAGAAAACAAACAATATCACCAGTCTTTAGAGCCCATGTTGGTAGTAGTTAAATCTTCTTTGGTTCCCCACTCTTCATAATAACCAAATAATTTGAGTTATCACACTTTCTAGATTAACAAAATGTATACTCTGGAGTCCACTGACTTCAAATAGAATCTTGCAAATTGAGCCTGAGACATAATGATGTGTTCAGAAAGAATATAAATAGTAGGTTAGTCGATCCTTAGTGAATACCATGAATAATTTAGCTTGCACCCATTATTGTTCAGTTTGACCCATATATTATCTCTCTGGTACCAATCAGAAAGAAAAATGTTGCTTTCATCAAACTTCATAGTAGGCACTGTCATTCTATTTCTTACTCCACTTTAGATGAGTAATCTAAAGCAGACTAAGAGATTTTAAGATTTGCCACTAGTCTGTCAGCATCACATTTTCACTTTTTTATAATTTGTGAGCAGAATAGTAAAGAAAAATACAGCATACGGGAAAAAAATTCCAAGTGACATACACACACACAAAGATTACAATGTTTTCTCCTTTCTAAAAATATGACAACTTTTATAACCTTTTAGGAATATACCAGCTACTTCACATTTGCTTTCACTGGGTAACACTTACCTTGGATTTAATGAGAGTTCAGTTGAAAACTCAGTCCTAAATTTTGGCTTGTCCATTATACTTTTAATTGCAAACATGCACCCATAAGATTTTACCTGCCTAGAAATGAATGCAGCATTCTGGAACACGGAGCTGTTAATGGGAAAAGGAAATTAATAATTTGGTATCTTGATATTACAATTGTAGCAACAGTGTTGAAAAAAGCATCTTGATTAGATTTGACTATAAACGTAGATTTGCAGTGAAAATTTGTATAGCATATTAACTGTTATCTGGAACTTTAATCTTAAAAAATACATTTCATTATTTATATGCTGGGTTCCTGTTTACAATGTATTTTTCTTTATTTAGATCCTTTTCATGAATGAGGTCACAGGACCTCGTCTGCTCTTACTCAGAACAATAGTATAATACCATTTTGTGGAAAAGTAAACAAGTAGATAGATCTCCCATCAAGTCCTAAAAGGCAGTTTTTGAAAGAGTCAGGACCTAAAAAAATGTTAAAACTACTCATTATGTTTCTCTTGCTTTTTTGTTCTCCTTACAGGTTCCATTTCTGAGAGCTGGCTCTTACAGTGAAAAAAGGTGGTCAAAACCAAGAAAATATCACAGTTCAGTAAACAGGGAAATGCTTGCTAATCACATTGGAATGTTTCTAAAGCTACTGACTTTGATCACCACAGAGGTTTTTATCTACAGGAAAAGATAGTTCATATGAATTTCAGCAAATTGGACACAAAATTCCATGGTCCTAGCTCTTCCTTGGACATGCATTGATCATAGAGTTGTAGAATCATAGAATCATAGAATATCCTGAGTTGGAAGGTACCCATTAGGATTATCAAAATCCATCTCCTCGACCTGCACAGAACAATCCCAACTATCCCTCCATGTGCCTGAGGGCATTGTCCAAATGCTTCTTGAACCCTGTCAGGCTTGGTGCTATGACCATTTCCCTGGGGAGCCTGTTCCAGCACCCAACAACCCCATGGGTGAGGAACCTTTTTCTAATATCTAACCTAAACCTCCCATAACACTGCTTCATGCCATTCCCTTGGGTCCTGTCATTGTGTACCAGAGAGGAGTGCCTGCCCTTGCTCTTTCCCTGATGAGGAGCTATAAGGTCTCCCCTCAGTTTCCTCTTCTCCAAATTGAACAGATTAACTGACCTCAGTCACTTCTCATATGGCTTCCCATCTTTGCCATCTTTGTTGCCCTCCTTTGGACATTCTCTAATAGCTTTATGTATTTTTTTATATTGCGGTGCCCAAAACTGCTATAATATTCAAGGTGAGGCCCACACCAGTGCAGAGCAGAGCAGGACAATCACCTCCCTCAATAGGCTGGTGATGCTTTGTCTGATGCCCCCCAGGATACAGTTGGCGCTCCTGGCTGCCAGGGCACTGCTGACTCAGATTCAACTGTCTGTCAACCAGGACCCCCAGCTCCTTTTCTGCAGCATTGCTTTCCAGCGTCTCATTCCCCGGTCTGTACGAACATCCAGGATTGCACTGTTGCAGATACAGAACCCATCACTGATTAAACATAGTGAACACACAAGAATTAAACATAATGAACACAATTTGTAATGTGAAAATTCTGATGAGGTATGAGGGTATGTCTTTAACTGTGAATTGGGTCAAATACTATAACAGATTGTCCAGATTTGCAGTGGAATCTGCAACCTCCATTTTTGCATGTATTCAAAACTTCCAGGTTCTGTTGTGAGCAGAATATTGGACCAGCTGATTCCAGAAATCATAAATTAACCTGTCTCTCTAAGAATCTGCGATTAACATTTTATTTAACTGACTGTTTGGATTTGTACATGTCGCAGGTAAATCTATAATAGCTTGGCATATAACAGAATGACGAAATTACATCAGATCTTGAATAATCCTATTTATACTATGAAAGCCACATTGCACAAGCACATGTTACAATATTGCAATCAATCCCATATTTGCTATCGAATGCTATGTTGATTGCCAAACAAACATGTCATTTTAAACTGGTATTTTATTTTCAGTAAATTACATTTTTCTAAAATAGTTAGCTCTAAGTAAACCTTTAGTTTTATAATTTCTTACTGTAAGGCTTAATATTTGGCAATACTACATTTTTTGTGGTTTGCTTCTTTTGATTATTTAGGACATTGGAGAAATAATCCTAGCTATCCTCCTTACAAGTAACAGCTCAGAACCTGAAGCAGAAGCCACAAATACTGTATAAAATTTCCTGAGGGAGATTCTGAAAAAAATAAAAGTCAAAGGGGAAGAGTAGCATACTGCAACTCCTCCTACTGATAATAAAAATGCCTAGTAAGATAGCAGGAAGCATGGAAAAATAAACCCCTTAGAAATACAAAGCCAGACACATTCAGTGAACAGGGAGCTCTCTGCCTGGCAGGAGCAGGTGTACCTTTCTCAAATCAGAGAAGGGAGCAATGGGGGCTGTATGAGCATCTTTATCATAGATTAACAGCAGGGACAGAATCAACAAATTGTCATGTGATCACATATGTGTAGGTATATTGAAGGATGAATTTTCATTAGACTGACTTTTCTTCTCTTGTAGGACAGGCACAATGAAACTATGCAGTGGAAAGTAAGGTCATCATACTTTTTAGATTCCTGACATGATAATGCAGTGATAGATGAGAAATCTCCTCCCAAAGAGGAAGGCACTGACAGAGGAGTCTGGTTAAAATGGAGATGCTTACAATGAAGTGGTTGTCACATTTCATTTTTCCCTATCCAACTATTCTAGGGTTTTTTCAATCTGTAGCTGGCCAGGGCAGATGGTCTTGCTCAAGCATTTTGCCAGAGGAATATATTGACTGCAGTAGCTGTTGGCAGATAAGGAGAAACACTAACTCTATAGCCCCCTTTCTTTTCTCTCTTCTTGCATCTGTAGTATGCACTGATTTTCTCCCTTTTCACTCTGTTCTTAGAGTGAAGAACCATCGCAAGTGGAGCCAGATGCACTTTGGAAACCAATAAAAAAACACAATACAATTCATACTACAACGGAAGGCAAGGTTATGATGAATGTTAACAGATTTACAAGGGTCTTCTGCGCTCACAGATGACTGCATTGACCAAAGCAACTAGGTTTCAAGTCAGACCAGTGAAGAGATATTCAGAAGCATTTACCTGGAAGAATCAGGTATTCTTTCAGCTTCTGTAAACACTGATATTTCATAAAAACATGGATTGTTTTCCAGAAGGCTATGGTGTTACAGGTAAAGAGAGAAAGGTTAATCTGCCATAAACATATATAAAGTCTCTGATCTGAAATTAAATTTGACATTCATTACTAAATTTATTACAGTAGGAGAAAGAATTTCAAAGGGGGAGCTGAAATGTTGTGGCAGTGAAGTTTCTTGAAATTTGCTGCTGCTACAAGGTGTTTCAAAAAGTGGTTGAATTCACTGTTACAGAAACTACAGAATGGGTTATAACTTCATCTAGAAATGTTCTTGAATCTTTTCATACTAAGACATACCTTTGAAAGTCATACACAGTGAGAAAATCAAAATTAGGAGGCCAGAAGTTCATCCTGGAATACCTTAGAAGCCTCAATAAAGAATTCCTGGAGGTTTTATAAGTCTGTAAGCAGTGTCCTACAGGGCCATTAACTTCCAATAAAAGATATAAAATATGTACTGGATCTCTGGAGATTGGTAATGGGATGTATAGCATTCACTTCTAGTTTGTTAGGTCAAATCCAGCTCACACTGAAAGGAGGTCTTTCTGGTGCTGATGTCAAAGTTGGCGGGTCAACTACAGTTATTTTCTAACACAAGAAACTTTGATGATCGTTACCTAGGTTTCATGCCATGAGCATATCTACACAAAATTATGTGATTATCTTGAAATAGATCATCAGAATCTGTGCATTTACTGTGATTATACCACTTGGCATCATACTTTTCCAGAGAGTGAGACAGCTATTACCATTGAGCATGACACTTCCAGACCAGAATCTTACTGTATTTAGAAATAAAACCTTTTGCTAGAAAAAAAATCACATCCCCAGCCCTACACAGTTATTTAGCAAATATCCATTAATTTTTCTGCAAAGACTAACTTTTGTTCAGACTTTCACTATCACATAACTTACAACCTTTTCTCTGCTTTTCTGGGAAATGTATAATTTAAAGGCTTCTTGCTCTAGATCGTAATCTTCCCCAGGACTAACTCACTCTTTATCTGTTACGGCCTTTGGATTTGCTGTTTTCTCTGGTGACCCTATAATTACCCAAGAGTGTTTATTTGGAGGGTATTGTGGCCACTGTGTTACTTCACTGCTTGCTTTTACCAGCATCACCCCATTAGCCAAGATCAATGTATTAATAGAGAAAATATCCACCAATCCAGTAGAGGAACGAATTACTATTATACTGACCATCTCACTCATAGTGTTCAACCCATTTATATTCCTAGATAATGCTTAACATCACCTCTTTATTTCCTATAATGTTCCTGGTTGGCTTTAGGATAATTCCCAAAGAGTGAGAGTTGTGTTCCTTACAAAGTACAACACCAGGCAACTAACCTTTCTATTAATAGCAAAGAATGCTTCAGTAACAATTCTCACTTCTGAAGTGATTACATCTTAAATCCTAGTGGAAAAATGGAGGACAGATAAACTCGGTTACCACCCTCTGTGCTGTTAGTCCTCGGTGGACTAAACATTCATGGGCTATGATCCACAAATCATTTCTGTACTAATCACTTATATAAATGTAGTACCCAACAGTAAAAAAATTAACATAAAAGCTGCTTTTGAGCTTATAATGATAAGCACTAAAGAATTAAATAACATCAAGATTAAAAATGTTTGAACCTAATTTGCATCCAAACTCTTTGTGCAAATGCATTATCATACTGGCTTTAATTACATGGTGATATGCTGCTTCTTCTGCATGACTTTCATTTAGTGGAAACCTGATAAGCTGTGGAATCTTGTTTGTTTAGCGAATTGTCTTTAAGCAGAAAATCTCCATAAATATCAGCAAATAAATTTTAAAAGTTTTCTATTGTAAGAGTAGTTTAATTGCAGAAAGATTTTAAGTCCATCAAGGTTTCAAGTGAAATAAAGCAAAACAATTAAGAATCAATAGTATTAAAGTTTAATATTAAAGTTCCCTTTCTTCCCCTCCCCTCCTTTTCTCTTTAAGATACTCTAACAATTTTTATTCTTTCAGTTCTTTTCAGGCAGCTGGAACAAATAGTGTTATAGTTTTTTAGGAAAACTACTCTCTTCAAAAGTATGTTCTGAGACTTTTAAATGTCTTAAAAATATGTTTCAAACACCATAATACATTCTGGTCTTGTAAATGTTTATGTTGTTTTAAAAATTGTGCGGATAGTCCTTTCCTCAGAAAAAGACCAACAATAAACCAAAACTCTTCTTAAGAGTTACTTGTGTAACACAAGCTTATGGGGTCTGACACTTAAAATTTCAGATCTAAATCCAGCTGAATTAACAATGTTCAGATCAGGAAAGATCAATTTTATCAGAATTATTTATATAGTTCTGTAAGCAATTTTAAAACCTGTGTAATGCTTCCATTGGGGAAATAAAATAGATTTTTCTCTTTAACCGACAGTGTGAATCAATATTGCTTTTATTATATCACTTAAAAAATGGAAGTTCTAATTTGATATCTAAAATCATTGATTGAACTGCAATATCAAAATTTAACGTATTGTTTTGTACCATAACAGTATTTTTAGATTGTATAAAAGTATATAAAAGTACTTTGTAAACCGGCATTTTGTTCCAATTCATACTGATTTTTGAGACATGTAAATGTGATACTGAAAGAAAATACTGTTTATAACACAGATGCAGGACTTTTGTTGGTCATTTCTTTATAAGTATGTACTATGGCTATTTTTTTTCATGTGTCTCCAAATATAATTTTTAAGTAAGATTAATATGTCAATGAATACATGCAAAAAAATTCTTACTCTGCTGTTGTGGTTTCTCATTTTCAATCGACATGACACTGAGCTTTCAACATCATATCAGCACATCTGCTACCAGAAAAACTGTCAATTATTATGACAGTTTCCACATGATTGTAGCTCACTCCACACCACTGACCGAGGAAATATTCCTCCCTTGCTTGAGGAAACCAAATAAACATTGGAAAAAGAGAAAGATTTAAGTGTTTGACAGCACTTCTTTTTCATTTCATAATCTGTTTCCAGAACAGCTCTCACTTACTGCTTATATTTTATTTCTTCTGATATATGGGATACTTCCATCATAGATCAAGCTGGTAGAACTATAAAAAAGAGACTTCTCCATGGTTTATCAGTGACATCAGAACAAGTGGTCACTCACTTACTCTTAAGGAACAAGAATTTATGCAATTTAGTGAAATAATCTGCTGGAAACTCAGGCAGAGTAGAAGCTATGATTTCCATGTCAGCAACCAATAACTGAAATTTGATTTTCAATTCATTTTCTTGTGATTTGAAAAACATTGTAAGTTTTAACCTCACAGATCTGTTCTTTTTGTCATGATTGAGAAAAGGGATCTGAATCATGATTTTCATCAATTTTGTATTGCAAAGGAAGTGGTGCTCACCCATAGTTGGTAAATTCACCTTGCAAACTCCCTAAACACATCACAGATGCATAACCAACTCTAAGGACAATTAGCAACCACAGGTGCAATTGCCCATGGAATCTGCATCTGGCAGCCTCCTGAGTCCTGGTGGGGTTGTGCCAACTCTGCAAGACTGACTTAGGGTGACAAATTTTGGGTTGACTATGGAACCTGAGAGGGAAATAGAAAGGAAAAGGGGGTTTAAAGGAAAGTAAGAGGGGATTTTTTTGGTTGGTTGTTTGGTGTGTCTTTTTTTTTGGGTATCATTTTGTTATTTTTAAAGTGGTAAACTAACTCTGAATGTCGAAAGGCAGTAATATTGCTCAATCATAGCTTAAAGTTTAAAAAGTCTATAATGAGGCTCTAGTGCTTAGGTATGCAAAGGGGCTTTCCTGTTTTCCAGGCACAAAGCTGTCAACACCTATTAAGCTACAACAAAACTATTGCACTGACCATTGCCCTGAGAAAAATTTGAGAGAGCCCAAAATGCAGAGGTGCACAGATGTCACGGATCTGCTTTTTTTAGTCTCTGGAAGCTTTCTTTCTCCTTTATCACTGAAGGTTGGAAGGAATTCTTAATGATTCATAAATTAAGTGAAAATGATGGGTTGTTGTATAATCTGGAAAAACCTTTGGTATAAGTTTATTCGCAGCATATAGAGATAGTATACCACTTGCTTGCTTGCCTGTTTGTTTATTATTGGTCATCTGTCTTTAACACGATGGACATTTCCACTCACTCTACATGGTTTCTTCTTCCCAGGCCTCACTGATACTTTTTTGTATGTTCTTGCAGACTAATCCAATAAATTTGTTCTTTTTTTACACTCTGTCTCTTGAATGCAATACTAATAGCTCCATTCATCTTTACACAGGCTGTTCTGTTTGACATCTGGAGAATCACTGTTGTGTATCGCTATCTAGATATAAATAAGCATGATGTTTGTTAAGTCTGTAAAGTTAGTCCCTCAAAAGTTAGAAGATGGTAAACTTACACTTGGCTTTTGAAATGTTAATACGCTATCTTGTGCATATATGTCACAAAAGAGTTTTACACTGATGCTACTTTTTAATAAGACCCTGAATCAATTGGCTGAAATCAATGCTCTTTTATTTATGTAGCATAAAGTTATTAATTTTGATTCAAATCCACTCAATATAAAATTTATAAAATTTATCCCTGAATGGACTAATTGTGGTTTCATCAGAACACAGAATATCTCGTGTTTATTTATTTATTTATTTAATTAGACATTAAAGAATGTATTTTCCTGACAACACAATAGGATCAATCACTATTGATTCTACACAGGGGCCTAGGCAGAAGTGGCACAGTACAAGTTACCCACTTACTTTGTAAGCCCTTCTTGAAACATCTGAGTCATGACTTTCCAGAACATTTAGCAATTACACCTTGCTGAGCAAATTTTGTGACTATTATCTCCTGTTGACCGCCAGAAAATGTGAAGATAAATCTTCTACTAAGCAAGTGCAATGTGAAATATTTTGAAAGGCATAACCTACCATAAAATGTCAGACTTTGGGGGTAGTTATTTCACAGGAGTGGCTAAATGCTCTGGGTGGATCCAAGACAGTGCACAAATATACAATCATGCTAGAGCTTGTAGAAAGCAAAAAACCCCCTACAAAGTAAAATAAGGTTATCTTTCTTTAATTTTTTTAGGTGGTGGAACAGTTTAAATTATAAATTAAAATCAAAGTTAACTCAGATCTTTCAGTAAAAAATGCACACTAGTTTGTTCAGAAAGGAAAATAAAAAAAAAACCAGCACAAAAGTTGCATTGGAAGATACATGGCTCGAAAAATTACATCTGATCAACTGAAGTTTGGCAAAGTAATGAATGACTAAACGAATGACTAAAATCAGGATGTTGCAAGTGGAAGCACTAATTTATCTTTGTTATTGCTTACTATAAATATAGTCACTAAAGGAGAACATTTTGCTTTGTTTTGCCATACAAAAGAATTTTATAATTTCCAAATCAACCGATCCAGCTGGAACAAAGTGCTGATGCCTCTGCACTATGTGCTGTTTGAGGAGGGAATAATGAACGTTTAATTTCTTCTAAGGATTAATTAGAGCTCCAAGCCTGGAAGGTCACTGTTGTGCGGCATTCATCCTTGGTGCATCACAGATAATACATAAAGTTGATGCCTTGTCATCCAATTTAAATTCCACTTTTATGCGTTTGGGGTTTTTTTGTGCATGTATTTGTAGTCCATAAAACCTTCTTTTTTATATTTCTGATAACTGTGCTTTGCAGAGGGGGAGGGGGGAAATATAGCAAATATCAAAGCTATTTCTAATTTCTAAAACTCATTCAAATTCTCTTAGTTTTAGTTTTCTCTTGCATTCCAGATGACTTGTTGCTGCCCAATAGGTCAACAATAATTTTAATTTCATTCCTTATTGATATTTAAATAGTTAAACACTGGTAAGCTTGCTAACTCTGTTGGACAATGCTCTGAGGCATATGGTGGGATTTTTGGGTTGTCCTGTGCATGGCCAGGAGTTGGACTCGATAATCCTTGTGGGTCTCTTCCAACTCAGGGTTCATGCTATGAACCTACAGAGATTTGCACATCCATTTGGATCTCACACGAACATCGTGCTCTGTCTCTAGCTTCATTTTAATTCTTCCATCTCCTTTTTGTCTTTTTTTTTCTTTTCCTACAGCACAGCGATTTTGCAAAAGGCTTTCTACAGGCTTACTTCTTGAGGGAAGATTGCTTTTACATGCTGTGTCAATGAATTAGATTTAATGAAGACTCTAGCTGCAGTGATAGAGTGCCAAGACAATCAGACACTGTAGCTACTGTACATTAACTATTTTTCACTCCCTTTATTTTACACATAAGAGGTTTGTAAAACTGTGGACATATTCCTTCAGAGTAATGAACACAGTTTTTGAACCAAGGATAACACAAAATGATCTGAAAACCTTTAAAGTGTAATGGAATGTAGAACCACATAAATAATTTTTCAACAAGCAGCCCCATGTTTCTCTTTAAGGATTTTTTCCCCTTTAGAATTCAGATGGAAAGCAATCTACTTGGGCTTTGCTTGCTTTTAATTATCATCATATTTCATAAGTTCAGGAACATGGGATAAACATCTATCTGTTGAGGAAAGTAGAGATGGTAAAATAGATCTTCCCTTGCTGTATACAGGAATTACAGGTAGGTAAAATAATTCTAGCAATGTATTTCAATATTCAAGTTCAGGCTCACTTTGAACACATTGTCTTTTTTCTATGCATGCCTCTTACGTGGAGAATAAAGGAAACTCTTGGTGTAGCAGTGAAACTATCATGACATTCCTATGAAATACGAAGTACAAACATTATTATTAATGGCCGTTTCTCTATCACACCTAGTTCATTACTTTGTTGTCTTTATTGCAAATATTTTAAAGTGTTTGTGTCATATCCAGAGAAAAATGTCTTCCTTTTTTTAAAATTAATTTNTCCTTTTTTTAAAAATTAATTTAAATTAATAATTAATTTTAAAAGTTCATTCATTTTAATAATCCTTAGGTAGACTTATTTCTGTGCATCCCTAAATAATTTGCAGTGTGAATTATACACATTGTGAATTAAACACGTATGGTCAGGTGTGATTATTGAATTCTCAGTAAGTCCTTGTTTGTATGTGTGTGTCCTAAAATTCATAGCTACTATTTCCCTAGCAGGGAACATCTAAACATCTAAACAAAGGCTTGACCTGTGATAGTTTAAGCCATGGAAAAGAGCTAACATTGAGAAGAAAACACTGCTATCATTAGAAGAAGCCAAGGAATGCTAGAAAATCATTTAAGATATAATTTGTTGAGTTTAAAGGGAAAATTGAAACAAGAGAACCCTGACTTTTCAAAGGGGCACTAAATCTATATTTGTCAAGACCCAAAAGTAACGAAAATAGAGCAGGTCAAGGAGTCACGGAGCAACAAATCCTTTGGTATGCATGTGCCTCCCAGCTATATTTAATGTCTATGTGTGTGTAGCACACGGAGCTCATTAGGAAAGTCAGATTTTAATCTTACTCTCATCCATTTAACAGCATGGTCTGTAGGCAAACCTGATGTTTGACATAGGCTG
>WEIV01009097.1:24778-40299 GCA_013390005.1 Calyptomena viridis
TGGAGAATAAAGGAAACTCTTGGTGTAGAAGTGAAACTATCATGACATTCCTATGAAATACGAAGTACAAACATTATTATTAATGGCCGTTTCTCTATCACACCTAGTTCATTACTTTGTTGTCTTTATTGCAAATATTTTAAAGTGTTTGTGTCATATCCAGAGAAAAATGTCTTCCTTTTTTTAAAATTAATTTAAATTAATAATTNCCAAAAGTAACGAAAATAGAGCAGGTCAAGGAGTCACGGAGCAACAAATCCTTTGGTATGCATGTGCCTCCCAGCTATATTTAATGTCTATGTGTGTGTAGCACATGGAGCTCATTAGGAAAGTCAGATTTTAATCTTACTCTCATCCATTTAACAGCATGGTCTGTAGGCAAACCTGATGTTTGACATAGGCTGTGTCTGTACTAGCAAAATAAATAGTGCTGGGGATGTTCTTGGCTACTGGAAATCACCTATACAGTTAAATTCTTGGGTGATCTATGGCACATTTTTGTCTTCATCAGCTAACCCTTGCATGAGTCTCTTTTGGACAATACCAGGGAATTGGTGCAGGCCAGAGACCACTATCAATAAGCATTTTGTGTGTGATCACCATTTGTTGCAAGGTTAGAAAGCCTGATATTATGAATGTAGACCATTCTGTGCTAGCTCACATCTGTGCTGGAGGGAAATTTAGGCATTGTGGCAAATTTAATAGAATTAATAAAAACATTCTTGAGACACTGTTCAGAGTCTTGAGACAAAGGGCTCAGGAGAATTTGTGACTTGTGTTCAAACAACTGCCTATGTTGTTCATCTTGTAAATTGAATTTCTCTGAAATTATATCTATGAATTTAAATAGAAGGAAAAAAATATCATGAAGAAGCATTCCTTTAAATGTTCCCATATCAGAACTTCAGCATGTCAGTATCATCATTTTCTGGGAGGCTGGACTGGAAAGCCCCACTGTGGTCCCTTGCAACCTTAACCATTCTGTGATTCTGTGATCTTCTAAACAGAAGATCTTAAATTGTCAGCTAGAGGTGGTGAGACTGACTTTATGGAGAAGTGCTGACAGACATCAATCACAGTATACTATTAGGAAACAGGAACAGTTCCAATTAATTACGGTGGCTATCCTGCTCCTGATGCATCCTGAAACTCATCTTAAGAGAATTCCTGCCTGTGTACACACAGAATTTCACAGACAGAGAAATCCAGAGATGAAAACTGTGTCCTATTTTCAATAGTGAATGACTTGAGTTTGTTTTTGTTTTGTTTTCCTTTGTTTTGTTTTTAATATGACTCTTTTCTTTACAGGACTTTATGAAAGACATGTAATCTAAAGATCTTCTAAAGCAGTAAGAATCATTCAGCCCTTCTTACTCTTGAAGGTCATCAGGATCACATCTGCATCACTTTTAGCTATACAAAACCAAGCTAAAATATCAAATATTGAGAAGGACTTCAGCAAGCTACTTCACTTAAATAGCAGGGCTTTCACTGCAGCCTAACAAAAAGTTTTGAAACTTTAATAGGAGATGTCTCATGGAAAAGTTCATAATTTTCCTATCTGTTTAGCTAGAAAACCTTGCTCACTATCATAGGTTTTAAGCATAGCTACAGATATGAATATAGCTCCCTTTTCTGTTCACATTAATTGATTTTCATTTTGAAGACTCACAAAAAATTTGGAGTATTCAAAGAAGCCTGAGACAAAAAATTGTATGATCAAGGCACAGATCAGAAAAAAGCTGATTAGCACGAGGCATTCCTAGATGTTTTTGCAATAATTTTAAAAGAGCAAAGAAAGACCTCAATGTCTTTGTAATGTGTGCAATGTAATAACAGTTTATTGATTTGCTTTCCAAATGGAGCACTTGACAGATATGACATAGACTCCTTTATCAGTTAGTTATTCAGATTTCATGTCTAAAAATTAAACCTGGTCTTTTTAAATTGTAGTTCAGGTTGTAAAAGTGACAGTGAAAAGAAGATAAGGGGGATTCCAAGTTCACAGTCTCTCAGTTATTTCACAGGATATCTATTTCCTTTTTCCTAATTGCTACTTCTACTAAACATCCCATTGAGATCTGAAATTCAAGTTCTTTCTGTCTGCCATCATTAAAAATATAGAAATTGTGCACACAAAAAATACTGAAACTAGCATGCATGAGANAACATCCCATTGAGATCTGAAATTCAAGTTCTTTCTGTCTGCCATCAGAGAATATTTATCCTTCGGAAAATAATTGTTCCAAGCCGGGACAATGCATGAGAGAGGAGTCTCTCTCATGGATTTTACTAACAAAAATGACAGCTATGCAAACTTACTTACCAATAAAGAAATGCAGTGATGGATATCCTAATACCTAAATATATTTGGAAATTGTCTATACTAAAACTCTGTCAATTGCAAAATTATCACAGATAGAGAGCCTAGGCTCCAGTGAAGTTTACAGAACAGTTAGGTTTTCATTTAGTGATATTTGCATAGTCCTTTAGAAAGCAGAGCAGAACTTCTTCTGGGTAGTGGAACTCAATATATGGTATCCGGAGCACACAGTGGAGCATGGGAAAGATATCCTCAAGCTACCACTAACTAACAAATCCATACATTGTACTACAGTACTGTGCAGATGTCCTTGCCAGTTCAGCATAATCTGTGATCCTCTTCCTTCTCTCTCTTTGCTCTTTCCTCTTTCCCAACCTCATAAGTTACTGTTAAATTAGCAGCCATAAGAGCAGCAAACCTGCTTTTTCCCAACTCTAAAAGTGGGACCATTGCATCTTTGTCGTTTTGACTGTTAGTTGCTCTAACAATTGCTTAATTTGTTCGTGGCTTTATGCACATGTTAACAAGCCCTGCTGAGATGGTACTAGACAATGTTTCAGAGAAGCAGCTTTGGAGTCCTTCTATTGACCTCTTTGACACTTTTGATTGGTAAGGCCCAAACTGTGTCCATATGCTCAAGCAGAAAACTCTTGTGCTACGATAGATAGAAAAAGTTCAGAATAATTGATTCCCATGTTATCTTAATAAATTAGTAGAAAGCATCTGTGGAAAAAGTAAAGTTGTGGGGTTTGGTTCCTCTCTTCTCCCAGTCTGTCATTTTATTCACACTTGTACAATAAAACTTCCTACATTCAGAGGTAAGATTTTGACATTCGTGCTGATGGAAATTTTGCTCTGAAATCTCAGAAATTAAACATTGGTTTCACATTTCTCTCCTATCTTTCTCTATATCCCTATTCCAATTATTAGTACTGGATAAACTGTCTTAGTGCTGGCTGGATCTCTTTGAGCCATGACTTACTCTGACACGATGCCTAATCTGAGACAAAAACTCAATCTAGGAAGTTTAATAAGATAGTTTTTATTCTTCATTTGCGTTTGTCCTCTTTATTTTGCCCATAATTTCCATACGAAATATGTGCTTTTTGCTTGCTACTTATAAATTAAAGTAGCTCACACTTTATGATGTTTTTATATGCAGTTTTATACTGTCTACTCTTTTATATGGGTCTGAATCATGGATCATCTACCACTATCACCTGCGACTCCTCGAATGCTTCCATCAGCGCTGCNAAGCGCCTTATCAATACCGCCTAAGGAGACTTTCTGCTGTGCCTTTTGTACCCGGACTTGTCTATCCTCAATTGGCCTTTTTAGCCATCAGCAAGTTTGTAGCAAGAGTGGGTAGAGGCCTTGCCATATCTTTGTTTCCAAAGCTTAGCCATGATGATGATGATATGCAAGAATTTTATAGGAGGAGGAGGAATAGAGAAGCAGAGGCTAATCTGTATTTATAATGTTATTTGAAAGCCGGTTCTTTCTTGCTTAATAGCAAGCAGATGGTTAACTTTCCTGTTACTATTCTATTTTCTTGTGCATGCTTATGCCCTACTATACACTAAAAGGCAATAGCCCAAAGTTTACTCTCTTTGCAGAGGAGAATCACAGAATGGATTTGTGTGTGGCATCTCGTCTTTTTCTAGTGTCATCTGACTTCTTTCTAATTTTATCCCATTTGATTATTTTTAATCAGTTTCTCTGCATTCAATTGCCAGTCCTCCTATGTATCACTGTGTGAACACAGTGAACACTTAGGAATCCAGTGGTGAAATAATTCTTAACTTGAATAATACAAGGTCAAGACATTGCTCGTGTCTGCTAGCTGCTTAGGTGCTCACATAAAAACCTTCGGAAAATTTGGCTGCTGTTTAAAATTGCATGGTTTGTAGCTGATCTCATTGCTGGTCTAATTTTATGTAGTTCTTCTTATTACAGTTATATGATAAAGCTCTGGAAAACAGCATGTCATATACAGGTAGACATCTTAACTCTTAGTATCTCTTCATCTTCACTTTCTTGCCCCAGCTTAGATTTCACGCAGGTAGCTTTGTTTTCTCTTTTTTTAACGTAAGAATACATGAAACATTATTTACAATTTCTGTGATAATTTATGAGTCTACTTACAAATGAAGAGGTATATTATAAAGAAGAAAAGCCTCAGAATAGTAAATTGATACAAACACCACCGCACGTCTCTCAGCCTCATTACTAGTGTTCTTTCAGTGTTTAAACTTAACAAGTTGATAACCATTCTTTACACAATTTTCTTTCATTGCTCTCATAATACCATGCAATCTCTTTCCTCTTAATGTGAATTGCTGCTGCTATTACCTTCTGACTGCTTGCTGTCTCATCCAGGGTCGTTTTTTCATGTCTGAAATGAGCTGTCTTTTTTGCCATCCTAACATCTCGCTCTTTTTTGAGTTCACAAAAAGCATACGAAGATCTGCCTAGAACATTAAAGTTACTATAACTGTGATTGCCATCTCACTGCAATAGAGCTGGAAGACAGTACAAAATTTTCAAACACCTGTATCTTTGATTTACCAACATCTCTCATATATTCTTTCATACTATTCCTTCAGCCTCTTCTTGACACTAGCATATCCTAATCAGGCAATGGTGGAAATTCTTGATTATCTAAGAGTTACTGAATTGTCAGGTGTTTAAGCAAATAAATAATGCTTTTCCTGATTACCAAGTTTTTGTTTGGAAACATTTATTCTTCTTAGTCATGGCAAAATTAAAGTACTGATAGGATTCTCTTCAAACTTTGGGATTAATTTTTGTCAAAAAAGATTTTTTTAATCAAAAAAAGATTATCTAGCCATCAAATGCATTGTATAATATTACATTACTGTATGAAAACAATGTGTTTACTGGATCCTGTACAGATAATGTTATATTATAAATACAGATAATGACAAGGCATAATAATTTGTTGCAGTATGTATTTAAATTGAACACATATTTTGTTGTACTGAAAAGTGTTTAAAATTAATAATGGTTCTCTTCTACTTCCCTGCAAGAGATTTAAAGGGACAGCAACATTAGTCATAATTACATGCATAAATCCTCTCAGTACTGAATTAACTTTTCATGAAAGTAAAGCAGGCTTGTTTAATTTAGTTTAAGAATGTGTCTAGGATAGTGGTTTAAGAGAATTGTTTCCTGAATGTTATCACAATTCTATCTCAAAAACTATGGGTCATTTGAAGGGACCAATAAGCAAAGCTGTCAGCTTTCATATTCCAAATCCACAAGATTAAATATTACATTATAAGGAAGAATATTTCTACCAAAATTCAAACAATTTTGGGTTATGATTCCTCTTTTGTTTTTCTTTAAAAGAAGTCTCTCTCTTTTCCAAAACTTCTGCTATTATGAATTTTTTTGTAAACTAGCATGTGATCATTTTTTTATAACATCAGATTTCTGTAGGAAAATAATAGCTCTACTTTAACTGAGAAACATTTTTCGTGAGAAAAAAGAAGGATTGACATTTTAATAACAAAAAATAACAATGTGAATTCTAGGGATAAAGTAAAAAGAATTATATAATACAATAATTATTTAAATGGTTAACATGCTTACATAACATTCATTCAGCAGTTATTACAAAATTGCAAACAATCAGCAAACAATGATATTTAACAGACCAGGACTAGCAAATGTTAACATTTAATGGCAGTCATATGAAGATTATCATCTACATAATTTATCAATTCTTGATGCTATAGATTCCACAAACTTATTACATCAGAGTAGAAAATATTTAGGCAATAAATGTTGAAGGACCTATAAAGTTCTACATCAACCAGCACATAAGCTTTTTCATATGGGCGTTTAAAAACCATTCAAAATAAGGTGAGTTTAAGGCTGTCGTCATTCTAAATAGAAATTATTATTCTAAATTCCTTCCCTCCCTGTACCTCACACATAAAGTATAACATTCGTTAATGTCTTTGCATTGGCTTTGCAAAATGGAGCTAATAAGGAAGACCCACAGTTCTTACATATTCCAAGCCAAGATGTCTACAAATGGGGGCTGTCTGTCAGTATGTCGCAGTCAGTCTTGAAAATTAAGTGATTAAGCTCTCAACCCACCAAAAGCTGCAAAGCCAAGCTTGCACATTCCAAGATACTATCATGTTGCCTATCTCCACCCTGTTACTGGCTTGAGTCTCATCTATTGAAAGACTGAGCAAAGATCTCCAGAACTTAAAAGGCGAAATTAAAGACGGACAACAGAAACTTAAAGGGGTAATTAAAGAGGAAACGTTCTGTACCCCACCAGTACAGACCAGAACCTGTGTTATTAGGAGCAGGTGCCTACCAACTCGATAGGGAGGGTACATGAGGTAACCTGTGATTTTACCTACAGGAACATGGAGAAGACAGGAAGTGGGATGGAAAACCCACCTTTGCCTTAGCAGCATGGATATGTGAGTTGAGAGGAAGAGTGATCACCACAGGAAATTCTTTGAGGGTAAATGCCACTACAGTTTCCTTTTGCCTGCTGAATTACAGTTTCCATGGCAAGATGAATTTTGCAAGGGGAACCTATATTTTCTTGCAGAAAAAACAGAATTTTTTTTTCAAATGTGAACTGTTTCAAGAGATTTAGATAAAAAAGTAGCAACTATGAGAAAGGATTACAGTACATTTTGTATGGTAAACCCTTAGTGCTGAGACAATTTTGAGTTATAATTTTGAATTCTATGACACAGTATAATAGTAGTAAGCTTGGGTCAGACCCATGGAAAATGACATCTTATTAATGCAACTAATTTTAGTAGTAATACTAATGTTTGCTGAATTTAAGAGTAATAGCTGTTTCCCTTTGCAGAAGGATATGATTTTTCTTTCTTCTGTACAAGAGCATGTTACACATTGCTCTGATCTTGAAAAGCCAGTGTAATAGCTTGCATTTATTTTCATGAACACATGCTCTAAAGTATACTGTATATCAAGTTACATAGCTTTTATAGAAAAACTCAGTTAATGGCTGACCAACTTTGTTGCTATGCTAGTTTTGGTTGAGGTAGAGCTAATTTTTTTCCTGCCATCTGGTCTGAGGCTGTGTTCCGAACTTGCGCTACAAACATTAGGGCTGTTTTCATTGCTGCTGAGCAGTGCTTCCATAGAGTCAAGGCCTTTTCTGCCTCTCAACTCACTCCACCAGCGAGAGGGGTGGGGGTACACAAGAAGCTGGGGGAGACACACACAGGATAGCTGACCCCAGTTGGCCACAGGGATATTCCATACCATATGGTGTCATGGTCAGCATATGCAATTGGGAGAAGAGGGGGGAAGAGGGGGATGTTCAGAATTATAGCTTTTGTCTTCCCAAGACGAAATTATGGATGGAGCCCTGCTTTCCTGGGGATGGCTGAACACCTGCCTGCCCATGGGAAGTGGTGACTGAATCCCTTGTTTTGCTCTGCTTGTGTGTCTGGCTTTTGCTTTACCTATTAAAATGTCTTTGCCTCAACCCACGTGTTTTTTCACCTTTACTATTCAGATTCTCTCCCCCGTCCCACCATGAGGAGGAATTAGTGACCAGCTGTGTGGGGCTTAGTTGCAGCTGGGGTTAAATCATGATAGTCACACATTTATAAAATGACAATCAAGAATTTTCTCCCGTGCCAAGAGAGGATTTTCAGTCACATGACATTGAAAGACCATTTCTTCATGAAAGGAAGTCCAGATGAATTTCTAGGTTATAAGAAAGACACAGAAGCATATTACTTGGAACTTTCAGATAATCTTTTTGTATGCTCAAACCCCCTGTTAAATAGTGAAACATCAAGTGGCTAAATAATCCAGGTAAATGTGCAGAGGTAGCATGTTTTCAAGGTGCTGTGTCAGTTGATTTCAAAAGAAAAACTACTGGGGCAGAAACTCTTCTTTGCAAGAAATTGACCTGACAGAGGACACCTTCTGCTGTATCCTTATTAATCTGTAAAATAATAACCATAAGTTCTGCTACTCTAGACAAAGTTTTCCTGTTTGTGAAATTTTTAGATGAAAATGTGAAACCTAATTTTTTTTAAATGCAATACTTAAAAGTCCACAGCCAGGCACAAGGTCCCATGGTTCTACATGTAGCTTTCAGATACTAGTGTATGAAAGAGCCATGCAGATAAATACCCTATGTCACAAAATTGTCCTGGATTTATTTTGAAAACACAGAATAGATTACTTTATATCTCTTAATCAAATATATACCTGTACACATACCTAAATTTACACGTCTGTATTTATATATGGGCTTATAATTTCAGCTTGAATATATGAAAACACAGCACATTATCCTGTGATTAGTAAGACTGTGCTCTTCCTATTTTCCTTCTCACACTTTCTCCCTCTTATAGCTAATTACTTGTTTTCCAATACAGAGCACTGGGATAAAGACCAAATTGTTTTTTTTTCTAGGAATAAGTGGATATTTATGTAGTGTAACTTAAAACACCTAACTGTTGGAGGGGCTGCCACCTTTGGTTTAATTTTCTGCATTGAATTGTTCTGCATAGCAGGCTTTGTTTGTTTTTCCCCCTCTGTTTGCAGAGGAAATCTAATAAGCAAACTAAATTTTTGGATTGGATAAATAAGCATCTTATTGGATTTTTGTCCTACTCTGCTTCCTTTTCTGGTAAAAATATATAAAAAAAAAAATAAAGGTAGTTAAAGAAGTTGATTCCCGTATTTATGCTTCTGATGAAGAGTCTCAGGGCTTCCTTTCTACTTATTGGCTTAAAAAGATGTATCCGGTATTTAACTTGTTACTGTAGACGTTCACTGCAAAATGATTATGCCAGCAAGCAGTGAAACAGATTTGAATAGAGGAATATATTCTAGCTTCGGCAGATTTTGGAAGAAAGCGCTTCAAATTGTTGAGGACCTACACTGAATGACATGCACAGGGGAACAGAAATACACTTGATGAGCTGTTTTGGTATTTGGCCTTTGTAGATAGAAAATATAACCAATGACATAAAATTAGAACTCTGACCACAAGAACTGGAAATAGTTTAATGTTTTAATGGGAGTGGTGTCACATGTGTGTATCTCTGTTTATTCAAATGACTGGAGGTGCAGTGTGTGAATAATGCTGTGGAATTCCACTTGTCTTCCCTGCTTGTCCTTTCCATCACTCTCTTCCATCACTGATCATATTCATTTCATGTTGTCTGCAATACAAAATGCAAACACTTCAATGCCATTGCTGTCTTTGTATGGCATCTTATGTCCGTGACATCTCAATCCTCCCTGTGTCTGCAAATGCCATGGAATACAAACCAAAGCAATTTTGCAGTATTAAGCCTATTAATTTTTTTACTTCCTTTTAGGTAAGGGCAAATCAATACATTAAGCTGTTTATTGTTCTGTGTGTTGTATTTTTGTGTGCAAATATGGCACACCCCATTTTTACAACACAACCTGAAAGATAACTCTCTTATGGATTATCATTTATGATGTGAAAATTTGCTCCAAAAAAAGGACTTTCCTTACCTATACTAATTTTTTGTGAGTTTGCATGTATACTTTTCAGAGTTATAGTTGTTGAAGTTTAAACTAGTAAGAATAAGAATAGTCTGAGAGCATCAGCATCCTCTCTTATTCCGTAAATGTGAATGATAAATGACATGCTGAAGGATAAGGGACATTGTCTAGTGAAACTCTTTTTCCACTATTCCCTTTTATATGTCAGAAATAATTTGTGCAAAAAGAAATTTCTAACTTTTCACATATAAGGTGGGCAACTTCAGTGATAATTATTTTTCTGAGGTATAGATTCATGTCAAAAGGGAGCTAGAAACACTGAAAATTATATGACTAACCATTTTTCCAGGAGGTGAAAAAGAATGGGAACCATGCCCTCAGTCCTAGCCATTCGTCTTATCAGGTATTCATTCCTTGGTTTTTTCACAATTATTGCCCTTTAAAAAGATCCCTTTTATATTCAGAATTATTTCCTGCATTGAGAGTGCATCAGTCAGCATGGGAAGGTTCTCTAGAATTCTTCACTGGCCATAAAATTTACCTGTGATTGTTGACTACAAGGGAAAAGAAAAACTACTAACCCAGGCTGCAGGTGATATCAGATGAGCTGTCTGAAATTCTCAGTGTAACTGAATCTTGGAAGAGACAGATAGAGGGAAAAGATAAGATTCTTATTTCTGCCTCAAAGTGACTTGTTCAAAGAACAATTTCCTTAAGCATCTGCTTAGTATTCAGTGGAAAAAATTACCCAGAAATTTTTGAAATAAATTGAGGCCTTTGAAAAAGTAATTTGTGTGGTTCATTGAATAACAACAGAACAGTAAAATCTCTAGATGAGAGAGGTAGTCTTTTAACTTAATGAAACTTATATTAAAAATACTTCAGGTTTTCTAGTGCAACATCTTTACCATCTGTGAATTCAGATATACCAGATGTTGGCACTTAATGTAAAAAGTTATGCACAGTATTTGTTGCAGCAGAGCAATTTATTGATTTCTGTAACAACTTAGTAGCAAAGATGGAGACTTTAAACTATTTTTGAACAAACTTCCCCAGTAAGGTATAAACTCTAAATGGTCCAAAATTTAAATTGCTCACTGTGATTGCCATATTTGAATAGGTCCTTACATTGAATCCTTACACTTACTGTCAAAGTCCTTTTAGCAGAATGACAACTATCAGGTAATTTTTATACATAGTGCCTCCCTTTTCAGGGAAGCCATTTAGAGCTTTCTGAAAGGGACCTGCTGATATTCCGTGCAAGTATTGTGTGGAATATGAATGTGAACATATGGATGATGCCTGTTAAATTTCACTGCAAGTCATCTGGAAGAGAAGACAACGTATGTTCGAGTAAACACAGAATTTGGTTGGCAGTCTACCATCATTCCAAAACCTAGGCCGTCTGGTGTCTGGGAAGCAGAGAAAGAGACACATCCCCTGTGCTAGGAGAACACCTTCACCAAATAGTACAGAATTGTGCTCTCTGTGTAGCTCCAGATTGGTGAAAGACAGCTTGTTTGACATTCAAGGGGGTGAAATAGCACCAAGAAGAGCTTTCTTGAGCTGCTTTCATCTTTGCCAGCTTGCAATATCATCATGTATTTCTGGCAAATAGCACTTGCATCAGTTCAGTTGACAGGTCCTCATGAATTTTAATATCTAAGCTCCATATTCATGTTAGGAGCATTAATGTTCCCTGAAGCATTTTTATTTTAGGAAGAATATGAATATTTCAAAAATTACCTTCCCTATATACGCTCATGTATGTTTCTGCATGCACATGTATAATACTGCTTATATATCAAATTTCACCAAAATTTAAAATTATTTTTGTCTTGACAAAAGTAAAGCAGAGGTATGAATTTGGATCTCCTGTACTCCAAGTGGATGATATGTCTGGATTTTTAAAATGAACTTGTGTTTTTCCTAGTGAGAAAAAAATAAAAATTTTGTGGATACACATATCATGTCATATTCGATTCAGGTAATAAATCTAAGGGCTGATCCCCAGCAGCAGTGAAATGGAAAACTCCAGTGGAGCAAAGAGAATGATCTTGGCCTTTCACATACAGAGATTGCATGCTTTTCAAGAAGCAATGCTCTATACAGAGGCAGCAAAAGACACAAACTCATGGAAATGGAAGATGTTATCAATTAAATTTGAAGATAGAAGCATTGTGGAGAACTAGATAAAACATCCATGTTCAGGAATATAAAAGGCATTAAGAAGAATTTACTCTTTTCTTTACTTATTTTATGCTTAATAAATCTGGCATATATTAAGCAGAGCAGAATTAAAACCATGCTCAGTTGTCCAAGTCACTTGATCATGAGGCTGCCAAAAGTTTCAGCTAAGATGCTTCTTAAGTTCCTTCAAATAGATTGAGGAAAAAAAACCCAACCCCAAACCAACAACCCACAGGCTTTGGAAACTGCCTATTCAGTTCTTTGTTTACTGAAGAAGAATTACTAATAAAGTCAATGATATGTGTAAAGGGTATTAGTTGATTATAATACTAAGTAGAATGATACACACTACCATAAATCTTCTGAGTGAAAGTTACATATACAAAAAAAGAAATAACTGTGTGGAGTACAACAGCATGCTTGAGAACATTTTTGGTGAAAACATTCTTAGCCAGAAATGCAGTTGGTATAATCCTAAAACTGTTCATGAAGTAGGAATTCTTTCACTGAGTAATTTTGTGTAGGAAAGACTCAGAAAGAAGTCTCATTTTCAGAAGCCCGTCTGAAGGAGATGGTTACAGTCTCCGCTTACCCAGTAGCAGACTTCCAGTGCTTCTCTGAACTCCTGCTCATGCCAAGGCTCTGTTCTGAGGCAAGGGAGAAGGCTATCAATCTCCACTGATTTTCCAGTTCACTCAGTGCAGGCTGCTGAAATATTCAACAAAAGAGAGCCAGACTCTGAGAAATGAATTTGTAGCATGGATGTTATGTCACTTACCCTGACAGGGAGACATTCAAATTCTAGTCCCAGATCTGTGACTACCTAAGTCTTTATAAGACCATAGCTGTTACTGATAGGAGAAATAGAAACACTGTTCACAGAATCCGGAAATTGCCAAATAAGGAACAATATAATCTTAGAGAATTCCTAGAGAATTAGATAAGGGATGTAACTTAAACAAAAGAACATAAACTAAGCTCCATATACCCAGATAAAATAAACAAACATTACTGTTTTTGCAGTGAAGCATAATGATGCTGTGCCTGCTCAAGAAATTAGGTCAAGATGATGAAGAAGACCCAGAAGGACTAAATAAGGACTTACAATAGTGGTGTGAGTATCTAAAACAAATTAATGAATATGTATTAAGCAAGAGAGAATATCTAGCAAATATGTAAACAGTATTGTAAAAAAAGCCCTGTGCATCTGTCATTTGGCAGATTCAGTTAGAAGAACTATCCTCTGAATGTCCAACGTGATGAATAAAGAAGAATACCCTTTTTAACACCTGCAAATTGGTGTCAAGGAGTTTGTTACTGCTGCTTTCCGGTATCACTATGTCTGTAAGCTCTGACAGGGTTTGAAAGAGTCAAAAATAAGCATGGCTTTTGAAAACCCTGGTTATGTCCATATTAGGGGTTGTAATACAGCTTGGCTATTATTATAATTATTATTTATTAGTATTACTCCTTTAATTAGTCAAGATATTCATTCTCTTGAAAATTATTTCAAGAAACAAAAATCAAATGATTCCATTTGAAATGGTATGAAATGTTGTATTTCAATCATAAATTTAAAGTGCAATTCACCAATCACATTTTCAGATTATCATTTTGATGACAACAGTAATAAGTGTCATTCAGATTATTGATTTGAAGCAAACTGTTTTGGATTGGGTTTTTTATATAATTTTGACTGTTGCACTAGAGAACTTCTATATGTTAGAGACGGGGAGTGCTGTAACAGTGGACTAAAGAAAAATATTGTCAAAGATAAAATAGTGAAGGAATCCTACCAAGAGTTACTAAAATTTGTAGAGAGATGAATGCCAAATCATGTTCAGGAGGTTTTCATAAACCCAAGCATATATCTTAAAGACTTAAATAGAAACTATAAATCAGTTACAAAGAATGAAATCTTATTCAGCTTTTATGCAGTATCTCCGAAGGACTCAGTCTTTTTTCTTATTAAAACCATGGGTTTTACTTAAAAATTAAAAATATCCTGCTTTGACTGTGTACTTCCAAAGAGAATATGGAACACAGTGCTTCTTCATGCACTTCTTATTTGAAGGAAAAGCAAAGATTTTTGGTCACTAGAGAAGAATCATAAAATCATTTAGATTGGAAAAAATCTTTAAGATCATCAAATCTAAACATTGCCAAATCCACCACTAAACCATGTACCTAAGCACCATATCTATGCATCTTTTAAATACTTCAAGGGTATTATGTCTCATGAGTGGAAATTTTAAGACATAGTGCCTACAGTGGGGACACCCAGTGGAGATATACTACCAATTTGAGGTACTGTAAATTATAGAATCATAAACTTATGGAATCATTTATGTTGTAAAAGACCTTTTTGGTCACCATGTCTAACCATTAACCTAGCACTGCCGTTCACCACTAAACCATGCAACACCAAAATATGTTTTAAATACCTACAGGGATGGTGACTCCATCACTTCCCTGACCAGCCTGTTCCAATTCTTGGCAACTCTTTCCATGAAGAAATTCTTCCAAATATTGAAGCTAAACTTCCCTAGCACAGCTTGATGCCATTTTCACTTAACCTGTCACTCGTTATTTGGAAAAGAGACCTACACTCATCTTGCTATAACCTCCTTTCAGGTATTTGTAGAGAGTGATAAGGTCTTCCCCGAGCCTTCTTTTCTTCAGGCTAAACAGCCCCAGCTCCCCCAGTGGCTCATTGTTGGAGTCCAGGATATCGAGACTACTCCTCAAATTGCCCTGGAGGGTCTGGGACCCTTGCAGAGAACCCAGCAGGATACAGTTTTTGATCTGTGTCCCTGGGAAAAGCTTCCAACATTGATGGAGGAAGCAAAAACAACAAAAATAAAATTTGGATCATAGTTTAGTTTGTCATAAAAGTGAAGCTTGTAGTTTTAGGTTTTGTAGTATAGATATAAAAGAAGACTTGCCCTTTGTATTGCAGTAGAGCTGGCACTTACAGATTGGTAGAATAGATTTGAGGTAGAGAAGACGTGTTAATAATAAGTCAGTATTACTGGTACAGAATTGTAAGCATGATACATGGTATCCGTCGGTTGGTCATTAGTGTCCTTAAAAACTTAAATGCAGTCGCCATTTCGGGCACTTCTAAGGCATTACACACTTTGGTGTGTTAAACCCAGGTTAGGGTGACATGCTGAAGCCATGATAAAAGCTTAATAAACAGCAAGAAAAACTGAGAAGCTGTGAGTATTATTCCTTTATCTGGTACTGGACTTTGATAACAAGAAGAAAAAATAAGAAGAAATTAATATAAGCATAATTACAGCTCATCATGAGACTTGTGCTCCATACCCTCCATCAGCTTTGTTGACCTTCTCTGGACACTCTCCAACACCTCAGTGTCTTGTGAGGGGCAGAAATGTTCTGTGGCTGAAAAGAGNTGGACACTCTCCAACACCTCAGTGTCTTGTGAGGGGCAGAAATGTTCTGTGGCTGAAAAGAG
>WEIV01009100.1:0-18940 GCA_013390005.1 Calyptomena viridis
TGTAATGCTCGAGCTGCCACGCAGAGTTTCACCGACTGATCGCCGAAAAAGCAGTTTGGGATAACTGGATAGCCTGGAATTCCTCAGTGTCTGTCTTGGGGTGGCTTAGGTCCCTTGCGTCTAGAGCTGCTTTTAACAAACGGGTTGGAAAAGACTTGGCGGCTGCCGTGGTTTGTCCGAGTAACGTGCTCCCCTCTCGGCTGGGTACAAGTAATCGCCAGCAAACTAGCAACCGACAGTCAGAATTGTTGGCGCTGGTACTGAGATCACCTGGATGTTTAATTACTGTTCTTGAGCTCCCCAGAGGCCTGCCTGAACCAGCCAAAAAGTCTTGAGGGAGCAGGGAAGGCATAAGGTAGGATTCGAGGTCTGAATCTGCTACCTGTGGAGCTCTGGAAAGAGATCTGGGAAGCATGAGGCTCCAGGATGGTGCTGAGATAGTGGCTTGTGGGCAGAAGGACAGGTTTGTGCGCTGTCCTGCGGCAGAGCTTCTTCAAGTCACTAGCCCGGTTTCCCTGAGGTGCCTCCTGGGCACCGCTGCCATAAAGGTAGCTCTTGCCGTTGGATAATTAAGAAAATATCGCCATTCTTCCCATGCAAGACATCATGGGGATGATAAATGGAAATACCTTCTATGGAAGACATGGTGGTCACCTTGAAGTAATGACTTCCGTTCCTTTTTGTTTTTCATTTAATGAATTCCTAGAGTCCTTACCAGAAGATTTGAGTCAGCTGATGGTTGTTGGGTCGTCTAATATTTTGTCTCCCTTGGGAAGGAAGGATAGAGCTGCACCCTGTGTTGCTCAATATTACATGGGAAATCAGGTGCAAAGCTGTAAACCTGATTCAGATCCTCAGGTCTGGTGTGCATGAGAACTATTGTTTGCTATCAAAACTATTAAAATAGTTTAGGCTCCTGTAAATGCACAAAAGAGTGTGAGTGAGGATGGTGAAAGGAAAAACCAGAAATAGTTTTTGTACCAAATACTATTGGTGTTTTGGAAAGCATAGAGAGTGGAAAGAAATCTCTTCTCCTTTTTTCCCTTTTATTTTTTCGCACCCCTTTTTTTCCCTCCAGTCCATGCATTCCTTTTCCAAAGCTTTGTGCAGCCTATATTCCCTTTAACTAGGGACGCTCTTTGCCATGATTGATGTCAGCTGCTGTGCGGTAGCACAGCCAAGCACTTGAATAAAAGAAATGGAATCTTAATTTTTAGACTCTACAGTTGTGCCAAGAATGACAAAAGCAAAGTGGGAAATGTCATAAAACTAATTTTATGAGCTCAGTCAGGGTATTAGTGCTAAATCATGGAGCAGTAATGATGCTAATCCCATGGAAGTATTAAACAAAGGGCTATCTCAGTAATTGGTGTCAGTGTGCAAATGGCACTGCTCAGCCACTCTGAGGAAGTTTCCTAAGCTATTGCTCAGGAATGTACCTAAAATGCCCCAATTTAGGTTAATAAACTAATCTTATTTTCCCATGTGCCATGAATGGCTGTCTGCTGGTCTTGGACAAAGGTCTTGTAGCAACTACCTGGCAGCATGTCTTGGGAGCAATACAACCCCACATCCCTAAAACTGTTGAACTGCTAGTTGTGCTGCTGGGACAGGAGGCTTGTTTTACCAAGCAAGATGGGTCCCATAATTCAGACTTAGCCAAAACTGCTGCTCTTGGTTGTGATTTGTGAGTCTGCTCTACCTTGTCTTGTCAGAGTGAGGCACTTCACTCTGCACTGAGGCCTGTCCCACACATTGGTGAGAAGAGCCCCTTAAAGAATGGGGATCTTGAAGCAAAGTGCTCCTGTCTGAATCCCTGTGGTGGTGCTTCTAGTTCCTCTCTGTTGACCAGGGAGACAGCTGGAAATGAATAGTCATCTGCTTCTGGTGCAGGGGGATGAGTGGCAAAGCTGACTCAAGGCAGCAGGTTGTGGGAATTGTGTGGGGATGCTGTTCTATCTGCCTTTTCCCAGTCTAGCAAACATAGAAGAGCGTCTAAGGGTAACTGAAGGTGAGTTTTGCAGAGAAATGTCAGAAGCTCCCAGCAAATTTCTTCCCTCCCTCCCTGATAGTTGACCTGTGCTCCGGTGCTGCTGTGTGGAGTCTGCAGGGAGGAAATAGTGCTGCTGGTAGGGTAGGGTGGCAGGAGGTGCCTTCAGGGCTTCCAGTGGGCAAATCCCTGGTCCTTGCCCAGAAACCCTGTCTGAAACAAGAGTCAGTGAGGAGCAGTGAGGGTGAAGAGTCCTAAGCAGCTCCGCTGGGTTAAGCTTGCTGAATCGATGCGCTATCTCTGGCTGCTCTTGGCCTCTGTGCTTGCAAGAGGTTGTCCTTTGGTGGTGAGCTCCAGGAGAGCAAACCAGCATTAACCAGCAGGCACAAGTCAAGGGCAGTTCAGGGATGACTAGGAGATGAGTCTTCAACAAACCGGTGTTGTTTGCTGTGTTACCTCATGGTGCTGGTGGGAGGAGGAAAGCCCCAGAAAAGCTGAAGGCGGTGGGCAATGCTTGGCTTTGGTACTTTAACCCAGGACAGTTAATGGGAAGAGCAGGAGGAGCTCCCAGTCAGCCTGGGTGGGAGCTGCTTCTGGTGGTGTCGGGAGAGCAGGGGAACAGGGAAGGGGGTGGCTTAGCTTGAGATGGGACAGTCACTGCTTCTGACTTAATGTAGATTCACATGATAGGTGAGGTGCGTGTTCCTCCTCACTAGCCGTCTGAGTGCCCACTGCAAGTAATGTATAATGTGTGAGAGGGAGTTTTACTTCCTTTTAAAGCAGCTATGGCTCCTTGAGCAGTTTGGTTTGGTTCATATACCTGTCTGGTAAAGGTGCAGTTCATGTAATAGCGGTGAAGTCCCCAGGAAATAATCTCCCTTAAACTTCTTTGATGTGCAGCTGTGATCTCAAAGGAGTTCAAAATGTTCCTACAGCTCTAATGAGTGATTTTCTGGTGAGGTGACCTTTAGATTGTACCACATCCAAATAACAGGCCCTGCAGTAAAACAAAATGCCATTGTTGGCACAACTGGTTTGCTTCTATCAGACATGAGGCCCAGCATTAATGAAGCATAGAAATTGAAATTATATTCATCGGGGGGGGGGCATTCACTCAAGGTACTGTAAAGCTGTTGTGCATGAAACTGTAATTTGTGCATATCCAATTTATGTAACTTTCAAAATCCCCAGGCAGGGACAGTGGACATGTCTCATGAAGACTGTGTCTCTGTTTTTCTTGCTGTTCAACAGCAGTGGTCTCTATTCCCCTTGCCAGTTCATGTGCTTTTACAAATAGCCATAGAGAGCCTGCCTAAGCCTTTAAGTCTGGTCTGCTCTGAAGAGCTGGGAAGTTGAGCTGATCTCAGAAACTTCTCATACAGTGGGAAGTTTCATACAGAAAATCATAAGGCCCTTAAACAACTGGTGAAATAACAGGGCTGTGCTCTGATACACAAACTTCATACATCTGGTTTAAAGGAACCTGTAACCAACTGTCCTGAGGCCAGGGTGGTGGAGGACACTATGTTTAACAAACCTCTCCCCTTCTCCCCTCCTGCCTGGCTGGGCACACAGGACCACCATGCCGAACTGGGGAGGTGGCAACAAATGCGGTGCCTGTGGCCGCACTGTCTACCATGCCGAGGAGGTGCAGTGTGATGGAAGGAGCTTCCACCGGTGCTGCTTCCTCTGCAGTAAGTATTCCCCTCCAAAGTCTCTCCTGGCATAGCTGGGGGATCACAGCAAAAAGGTGCTGGTCCACGGGAGATATCCCAGGCACAGCTGGCACCTGTGATACACTGGGGATCACAGCAGCCAGAGATGGCTTTGTCCATCATGTACTGGGCTTGATTCCTGCTTCCCCACGGGCTTCTTGGGCCTGGCAGTCCTGCAGGGAGAGCTTGTCTCCTCGAGAAGTATTATCCTACCTATCCACTGTGTAAGGGGTGGGATGTACATTGCAGAGCAGAGCACATCATGATTTTCTCTTCCATTTGCACTCTTGCCAGCCTTTTCTTCAGGAGTCTAAGGGATCTTTAGGTTGGAAACGTGGCTTAAGTGTTACTCATGCAGAGGATAAAGCCCAGTGACAGAGCCCCATTTTCACTGATCTGAGCTGAGCTGCTTCTGGTGGTCCTGGGGCTGGCAGTAGCTGAGGGAACAGTTATCAAACTGCTGCTCTGGAGTCCTGCACAGACCAGAACACCAGCGTTCCTGAGCGCAGCTGAGTCGTTGATGCTTTAGCACAGCCAAAAGCCTAAACTTTCTTGGCACAGGGGCCTGTGGTTTATTTCAGATGAAAGGAGTCCAAAGCATTATTTTCCAGTCCAACCAACAAGCCTAGCGAGGCATTGAAAATCGCTTTCTCTGCTGAAAAGACCTCTGCTTAGATGAAGGGAACAAAGGGTCCCTGTGAATCAGAGGCTCCTACTTTGCAAACAGCCAGCCTGTCTGTCTGAACCAGAGAATTTTACCTTATTGCAAACATGAGCTACTGTTTTGCCCCACTTGCTGGTGATTAACATGTGTGGGCAGAGCTAAGGTTTAGCCCTGATCATATAAGCTGCAGTTACAACTGGCCCCCTCAAACGAGTTCACTGTTAGTCTGCTAACGTCAGCACACTGTGGCATTGAGAGCCTTGGCACACCTATGCTCCTTTCCCTTAGCTCTCCAGTGTCACAAAAAACAAAGATTAGATGTCTTGGCTGCCTCACTTTCAGCCTTTTATGGGAGTTACTATTAAAAGAAACCTGGAACATACAGTCAAACAATGGCTCTACTGTGTCTGAATATATGCTTTTCCTTAGTGCATAGTTCTGTTGGGATTACAGTCTGTAGACTTAACAAATACGTGTTAGTTGAGTTACTTATTGGATATTTGTGTCTTATTAAAAAAACCCTTGGAGCTGATGAATGCCATAAGCAAAGGTCACCCAATGTTTTGAAGACATTAAAATTCTTTTAAAACAAAAAAATCATAAGGCCCTTTCTTTTATCTTTTTTCTTTTATTATAGGCATAATGCTGTTGCAGATGGAAAGAGTATGCAGATGGCATACAAAAGGAGGTTTAAGAAGGAAATAGTTTTCCTTTTTACTGTAACCTTGAGTAGAGTGCTTGCATTGTGCTGAAGGACAATGTAGGAGTGCCAGAAAAGCACAGCCCCTCTGGTGACAGCTTTGTACCAGCCCCAGCTCTGCCCCAAGCAGAACTGAGGTGGAGGGGGCTGAGAGGGGCTGAACCTTGAAGGTTTGTTTTTTTCCCAGCCCCACCCTGGCCAAAAGGACATGACAGGGGCTCTTCTGTACTGATAGGCTTTTGCTTCATGCTGTATGGCATCTGTCAAGGGAAACTGCTGACATTCTCTGGATTTCTGAGCAGCCTTGTTCATCAAACTACAGCAAGTTTCCAGCTTTAAATGTCACGGTCATGAAGAGGTGGAAGGGAATACAGTCCTTTACAGGGCTAAGCATAATTCATGAACTCAAACAGCAACTTGCTCCTTCTAATCTCTGGTGTTCCCAGGGCCTAATGGGAAGAACTGTGGACAGGGAAACTCATAACATCACTTCTCACTTGATTTTTGGCTTACAGTGTGTGTTGATGGAAATGGTTCCTTAAGGCAGTTTAACTCTTTTTTTTTTTTTTTTTCCCCTCCAGTGGTCTGCCGGAAAAACTTGGACAGCACAACTGTAGCAATTCATGATGCTGAAGTTTACTGCAAATCTTGCTATGGGAAAAAGTATGGCCCAAAAGGTTACGGATATGGCCAGGGGGCAGGCACGCTGAACATGGACAGGGGAGAGCGACTAGGCATCAAGCCTGAGAGGTGAGTGAACTGAGTTGGGGGGTGCATGGCCCTTGTCCTTCAGTACTGTTTTCAGAGGAGTCTTTCAGGCTGGATTTTGTTTAGTTCATGTTGTTTGGAATATAAATACTGCAAACTACCCCAGTCTAGCTGAATGCAGGGCATTGAACCTGTGCTGCACAAAGCTCCCTACTGGTGACTATGTGAGTGGGAACAGTACAAGCAGGAGTGAGTGCAGGCAAGGATGCACTAATCCTATGCATGAGCCATAGGGGACTGGATTATGGAGCTGCTGATGGCTCTGCATAAACCTACAGAGGTGACTGTGGGTCTTGAGTCACTTTCCTAAATAAGCTGGAAATGCAAATGTTCAATGGGTTCTGCCAGGAAGGATTTGGACAGCTGAGAATTTGGGGTTACATGAAGAATGATTTTTTAACTGGCAAATGAAGAACCATTTGTGCTTAATTATAGCCAAAACAAAAAGGCCTCACAAATAGTAAACATTCCTAGTCTGATTAAGTTCTTGCTGTAAAGCAAAGCATGTGGAAAGAAGCTGAGGTATGCCTCACAGTTTGCTTCATGCAAGTTCCCACATTATTGGTTAGCGTTGATAGGACACATGCTGTCTAGCCAGGTTCACTGATCCATTCGGGTCCCAGAGTGTGATCCGTATAAGGGAATTTAACAAAATTATTTGTAGCTTACTATCTGAAAAATCCATATCCTGATACAGAATTTACCACTTCTAGGTAAGAGAAAAGAGGAAGGCTTCTCAGAAAACTAGCATTTACAGGAGCTTCTTTTTAGCCTTTGAAGCATGGCCTTTCTCTTCTTGTTGTTGTGGTTTTGGTTTTCCCCCCTACCAGGTGTAATTGGATAGCCTCGCTGCTAACTTACTTCTCCAGTTTTGCAAAAGTACTGTACTGTCTGTTGGATGCTGCTCTGTTTGTGTTGCTAAGAAGACCAAGAGATCATTTAGTAAAAGAACAGAGACAACTAATGTCCTATTTCTTTCAGCACGCCTTCTCCTCACCGGCCCACCACAAATCCAAATCCTTCAAAGTTTGCTCAGAAGTTTGGAGGGGCAGAGAAATGCTCTAGGTGTGGTGATTCTGTTTATGCAGCAGAGAAAGTAATAGGAGCTGGAAAGGTAAGGACCTGCATGTGCTGTTTTGTACCTGCTATGTGGACTTTAAAGTGAATGAGGTGTGTTTTGTGGGTCCCAGTAAGAAACCAACTGGAGGGCAGTTACCTTAAAATTGCATTTCTTAGCATTGGAAACAGTGAAATCAATCAACTTAATTGAAAAAAAGCACTTGAAATGCAGGTTGATTAGTGATCACCATATATTTCAGAGGTGAAGTTTCAGTATCATCTCATGCCAGTCTTGAGGCAGACTGAAGAAGCCCTTTCACCCAGAAGAGGGAACAGTCTTGCAGTGTGCAGTTGGCGAGGGAGACTGAATGTTTGAGCAGAAAGGGGATGTTCTCTGAAAATACCATGTAAAACCGCATGTCAGGCTGCCAGCTGTCTGACTCACTTGCTAAAGAGAGCCAAGATGTGCTCTGAATTGATCAGAGCAAGCCCAAACCTTTCACAATACTGCTCTGAGCAGGATGCTGTGTGGAATGTGGGGCTTCGGGCCACTCACAGAAATGCAGATGCTTGTCTGCTACTGGTGCACTTCAACTGGTTTTTATTGCACCACTCATATATAAACAATGCTGATGCAGATATCTTCAGTTAATGTATTGGTTTTTCACCAACTCGGGCATCCTGTGTATTTATATCATATACTTTTTTATATTACATATCTTTTTCATTTTTTCCCCAGCCATGGCACAAAAACTGCTTCCGATGTGCCAAGTGTGGAAAAAGCCTAGAATCTACAACCCTAACTGAAAAAGAGGGAGAAATCTATTGTAAAGGTGAGGAAAGAAGCAAAGGTCATTTGTTTATGGTTCAAGGTAATATGGTTACAAGGACAGATGGTCAGTTTATTCTTGGTATAAGCAACTTTCGGGCTCATGTTAAGATGGAAGTGCTCTGAAAGTCATAGGAACAGAGCTGAAAAATTAAGTATTACTGAAGTGATGTAGCTGACATCTGCATCAAGCAAAACATCATATGTACTGAGAGATGCAACAGCCTGTGCCTGCGTCAGAGAGCAGATCACAGTAAGAAACAAGCCAGCAAGCATCCTGCCATAACTTCTTGCTTGTTATCATGGATATAAACTTGATATATTAAATACTGTGGTTTGATGACAACAAATGCCTTACCAGATACTGAGCCACAGGGCCAACGTGTGAGTTGCTTTCACAGAGTGGGTTGGGAGCTACACAGAGTTAACTGCCCTGGCTACTGAGTTCAGTCAGGGCAGTTATGATGCTTAACAAAATGCTTTTAAGAGTTGCTTCCCATGGGAGTGTTCTAGTGACTAAGGGGAAGCAGCTGAAGGGCTTTGCCTAGATGGTGGTGTTCTTAATTAATGTGCCAGAACACTCAGCTACTACATGTTCATCTTTGTTGCAGGTTGTTACGCGAAGAACTTTGGCCCCAAGGGATTTGGGTATGGCCAAGGAGCAGGTGCCCTTGTTCACGCCCAGTGAGGGGGCTAAAAACCCCTTACAGCTCTGCTGAGATCCTGCTAGAAGGAACAAGAGTTTCCTAAATTACTAACTACTGTGAAACAGGTACTAGTTACTGTAGTGCTCGGGCATACATTCTGCAGATGATTTAAAAAGGAACACCCCCCCCACACTGCTTTTTTGCTTGCTTTGTTAATCACACTGTAACACTTTTAATAGTGAGCATCAATTTAATAAAGCTGTGCTTGTTGGTATACCCTAAAGCCAAGTGTTGCCTGCTTTGTCGGCAATGAAAGTGAGGGGAGTGTTGCTGGGGTACTTTCAGGGATGCTTCTACTATGCTTATAGACTTGGTGCAGACCTTTGCTGAAAGCTGGACATACATAGCACTGGTTGTGGCCTTCACAGGTGAATGTCTGTCTTCCAGTATCACACCATTATATGCATCTGTAAGGCAATGAGATGCTCACTGCACAGAAGTAGTAAAAATCTACTGCTCTGAAAGTGCTAGACAAGGGGTAGCTGTGTGACTGGCTGCATGTCTCTGCCACAGTGTCTCTAGTAAATGAAAACCAGAACATTATCACCATAATATTCCCTAGGGCTGCATGTGCTTTAGTATTGAGGTGCTGTTATGCACAGAATTTACTGTGTAGGAATACACCACCAAGACAGCTGCAAATTAATATCATCCCTCCTGGGCAGCTGGCCAAGCTCTGGACTACCGTATCCAACTTGGGTTGAAGAACAGCTTTTGGCCTTTTCTTGGTAGTGCTAGACCCAGGGAGTGCTAGCTCCATGAAAATGGGGAGGGTTTTGGCCTCTCCAGGACAATAGCTGACAAAGCAACTGCAGTGCAACAAAGACAGGCAGAAGTGGCACACATTTCAGGTGGGCGTGAAGAAGCAAGTGACAGCACAGCCTAGGAAACCTTTGGTCCTGCTACTCATACTGTAGCCATTGCTTTCATAGCTAAAACACATGATTTTACTTAAAGGCAGCTTATGGGAGGTGCAAGGCTGTGAACTCTAGTCAAGCTGTAATGAGAGTGCAGAGGGCAGGCTTCTTCCCAAAATAAACCCAGGAACCAGCTTTCGAGGTGTCAGGAGCCCACCCATACCTCCCAAGCACAGCAAGTGCTTTGATGGAGCACTGCAAATCTTGGATGGAGATCTTCAGCAGAGAATGTTGAATATCTTCTTTTAAAAAAGCACCTTCTTTGGTCTTCACCAGAAAAGCCAAAGGGTGGTCAGCAGAGGTGAGCCTGGACACAGCGTCACCAGGAACATTGCTTGGGGAAGGGGAGAACAGCACTAAAAATTCTCAATGCCAGCATTAAACCCACCCTCCACAGAAAACCGGAGTGATCTTAAGCCCTAGCCTTATACATAATACATACTGTTGGTTATAAAGACCCTGATTAACTTCCAACTTGAATTGTTACCTTGTTTCTACTCAAACAGCATGGACTAGAATAGTCAGGGCAGCGTTTCTCCTGAAGTGTCACCTACAAGCACACATCTTGGGTCACACCTCCTAGCCCTCCCAGCCCTATGTGGATGTCTGTGGATGTCTACCCTTAGAACACCTCAAATGTCATTAAATACATACATTTGGCCACCTGAAGCATTCCCTGGATGGAATTCTCCTTTACGAAACATTACCTTTCCAGCATGCTTTGCTCAAAAGACAGGAATATCTAATCAATGAATGGTAAATTTAATTGGTAGTACAAAGGTGTATCTTACCAAAACCCAGTGTAAGAGCATAGGATTTCACATCTGCACAGAACTGGGTGCATGCTATTTGTAAGAAACCTGTACATCTTTCAGAAAGATTTAACTAAATAAGCTGCAAGACAACAGCTATTTTCTCATGGTACAGCTTCTGAAACTGGGCAGAAGCAACACTGTGAAATCACATCCCAAGTCAAGACAAACACTTCATCTAAGAGTCAATATTTATTTGATTAATAACTTACAAAATTTAACAGATTTAATTTATGTAAGGAGAGCTAATTTATTAAACATTTTACAGATTTTTTTGCTCACAATGTAATACACATCAAGATCTCGACAGTATTAAAATAATACTTGGCACAGTTATAAATAAAGAATATACAAAAGAATTCATAGCTTAAAATGTAGTGATGCTGTTTTACACATTATTTGAAAAAAAAAATCTGGTGGACATCAAAGAATACAAAAACCTGCAAAGAAACAGCACATGTTTAGGGCCAAGACAAAATTCCTATTTATTCTACCTATGTCAGATTAACTTGGTCTGATCTGCTGATGGTCTGGATCAGCTTTGTTAAGTTTCAGAAGCAATGCAGTTTTGGTTCAACGAGTGAATTTTAAGTTTGATAACTTGACAGAAAAATGCTGCATAGTTGGCTCCCCCCTCCCTGCTTTATGATTTCACATCAAACAATTCAGTGTTACTCAAGACAAGTTACATTTTGCACTGGAAACTTCATACATTCCAAATCCCTGTGTGCACGTCGATTTTCACAACTACCTACTATTGCTCAGATTCTGCAGGTCTCAACAAAACTGTCACCAGAGAGCTACTGACAAGTAAATAGTGCAGAACTCACTATGTGCTTCCAAAGATCACCTCTTCTTTTGAAAACATTTTTGACACGGAGTGCATGACACAATTTGTGGCAGTTAATGCTACTGGGCAACTAAAACCAAAGTTTTATCATGTACTGAACAGCTCTTCTGGTGGCTAGGTGATTATTAAATAAGTGTATTGAAGCTCCTCAAGTCAACCAACCCCCAACAGAAATGGGGGGAAAAAAACCCAACCCAAAACAAACAAACAAATATGCAGAACATCACTGGCGATTTAAACAAACCACACTGTAAGTCTGCATGCTTTTTCTGATTAGGAAAAAAACATGAGTAACTGAAGTCAACTGTTTTCACTGAAACGGAACATGTTCTTCATTAGGATTAGAAATTTTGTCTGATGACAATAGCAAAAGCTTCTTGCCACCCCTATACCCACACCTCTCCTGTTAAAACTGTGTCCAAGACGATGTTGATTTTCCAGTATTAAACATTCAAGTACTCTAATGCTGCACTTCTGTAAATCCTGATATCTGGTACTTGCAAACTAAGTGTGTGTCTTGAGATCAATGAACAACTACAGAAAAAATGTTTACTTGCAAATACTGAACATCAACTATTTACAGTTTCACTGCTCCTCTTACTAAGGCAAGGGCTGGGAATACCACTAGATTGCTTTATTACCTGTAATCTGCATATTACAGAAAACACTAATTTTGCCAAGCATCAAACATGCAGTGAATTCGCTGGGCATAATGCCTATTAACAGCAATATTGAACATCACTAAAAGCTCATTAGATATCTTCCTACACGTTTTTGGTTGAGTAAAATGAAAATGAGCAGCTTTAAATACACTAAACACACACTCACAAAGAGAAAACTATTTGATAAATTATTTATATACAGATACACATTCTTTACACTGGTCTCAGACATCTGCTTTCAGGTCCCTCCCCAAACTCCCCTCACAGGTTCCTTGAACCACTGGGTTGCTACAGCACTTAAAAGAGAACTAACCTGATTCTCAGTCTCTCTGTAAACAATAGTTAAGGAAGCAGTGAACAATTCACTATGAGTATATGAAAACACCATAACAAAAATCAGTGCATCACATTCAAGAAAAGCCCCTTTGGAATGCAATTTCAGATCATTCCTTACCTTCCAAACATATCTGTAGCATGAGAACTTAAATATAGAAATTAAGGGCGATTGCCACGTGCCAATACACCATCTTCTTCAGAATGCTGCTTTGCATTTTCTGTGTGTGCGTGCAATTATGGGGATTCATAACTAATTTTTTAGAAGTTTGGTTTCCATTATTTCACATCCAAATGAAACAAGCAATTCAGGCAACTTGGAGTTCTTCTGCAATTGCATTCAACTTAAAACTATCTTTTTACAACTGAGACTTTTGCTTTCACATCTGTGGTATCCCCCATGCAATTTCTCTTCCAACATGTCTCCAAATACACTACACTGTACTGTATGAGGACCAAAGCTAATACTAAAACACTGCTAGTTTGTAAGTTGTTTTTACAATTACTTCAAAGATAATTACTTTTCCCCTGAACATTACATACTGTAAGCTAATTTTACAGGTGTATCATGCATTTAAGCAGGGCTTTAACTTGGACAGAGAAGCTTTCCTTATTGGTGCAGTTGTTTATTTCAGACTACAATATTTCAGAACAGGGCTGTTAGAAGTATTTAGTTGTACCACTAACTGGTGGCAAAAACAATCACCAAAAAACATGGGCAATGTATTTTTTCTTAACATTACCTGACATGCCCTACTGCTATAACTTAACATGTTACAGGGGATCCCCACCATACAATGTTTATAACAGTACTAAAAAGCACATTTTTTTTCAATGTACATCATACTACAGAAAATCTGCATTAAAAAATCATATTACAGGAACTACAACATAGCGATCAGTGAACTCTGTATCATGAAATTTTGTTTTATATTCTAGATTCTTGTTTCAGTGGAATAATTGATATTGGGATACAAATTTTTCTGCTCAGCACAATGTAACTACTTATGTCAATACTTCAATAATCTCATGCTCCATTGTGAAAGACCTTAAATAAAAAAAACCAACAACAAATACTGTGAATATGTTCTCATGAATAATTCTCATGTTAAGAACTGTTAAAATCCCTTTTTGATCTTCCTCCTCTTCCTTATCAGGTTTGGCAGTTTATTCTGTCCATTTTTACTTTTGTTAATAAAATTCTGATGAAGAGAAGGTACCTCTATGATTCACCATCAGCCCTACACATAGCATGCTACTCTTCAAGGGATGCGGATTTGAGAGAGAGAGAAAATTTTTCAGGCACCACTCAGCACGATATGCTCACAGGATGAAGGTGGTGCTACACTAGCTGGTAGCCTGATCCTGAAGTTTGGTCATATTCTATTGTATACTGCCTTGTCCAGTCCACAATAACTGGCCGAAAAAGACCACAGCATCTGAATTCAAAGAAGTCTATAATGTTCCTTATACATCCATGGCTAAAAACAAAACAAAAACACATGTTAGGAAGCAGTATCATAGCTCTTCTAACAAAGTACATCATCTTTTGCCTACATACAAATTTGATTCTTCACCCTTTAAGTTCCTGACATTAGAATACCAATTCAGTTCAGAATTATCTTACTGCTTAATGAAGAACAAGTTCTGAAACAAGAAGGAGTCACCAGACTAGTGAATATCTGATCGTTGGACATAATCAAGACACCAACTTTCTTCCACTATCTACCAAAACTGTATGGAAAAATGTAACACATCATTAGCAGTGCACCACCATGTAGCACAGCATGGTAATTCAAATCCCTTTCTAAGAGGAAAGTTGCATTGTAAAGGTGGATGCAAGACAAAACAGCATGAAGTGAATGTCTTCCCAGAATAATTTCCATTTTTATTAATATCTATTTCTGCATACATAGTGGTTCACTAGCTGCAGGTCAAGGATCAACCAAGTCCCTTGACAACACAAAATTAAGACGGCATTATCTGAATTAAATTAACTGTTCAAGCACTTTCTGTGGCTGAATCAATTAATTGTCAAATATTTAAGAAACCTACATAAAAATTCCAACACGTTGAGGTTTTTTAACTTAATTACACATGAGTTGAATAGATCATGGTTTTCTAGAAGAGAAGCTATGTTATGATATATACAAGAGAAGGTCTAAGCAAAAAGAAGATGACAACTACCTGATGTCAATGGTTCGTGTGACAGGTGATGCCAAGTCACTTATTTTAGACATCTGATGTTATTTTCAGGAGTAATTTTTATAATAGCACCAATTTCAGTGAAAATGGCTTGTGAATGTGACATTAATTTGGGGGCCAAACCAGCAGTTTTTTTCCTACCCTGTTCACCACTCTATGTTCTTCAGTCAAAATAATTATCTGGTTTTGTTAAAATCAGATAATCTGTAGGAACAGTGCAACCATACAGAGATACTTGTCTGGCTCTCACTATAGGTTTTCTATGAAGAGATATTAAAAATAGATCACATAAATGGCTAGCACAGAAATCCATCTGCAACATAACAATCACAAAATGGGTCAGGTTGAAGAGGACCACAGTGGGTCATCTGCTCCAAACTCCCTGCTCAAGCAGGGTCATCCCAGAGCACATTGCACAGGACTGTGTGAATCCATGCTGACCACAACTCCTATCTCCTTTTCCCTGGGTGGCACCTGAAAGAGCAGTAGTTCCCACAGCAGGCACAGCATACGCAGCAGGATGAGATGTGCTTCTGTTCTCTCGCAGCTCCTTTTGTAACATGCTCTCAACCCAACAATATACTGGCCTCATGCCTTCATTTATCCACTGCCTTGGCTCCACAAGCTGCTCCATGCTACCTTATTCCAGTCTTATTTAATCCTTGAGCCTCCCTCTTTCATCTTGCACCCTCACCCATACAGAAATCAGAATCTCAAACTACCCTTTTACATACTGATGCCCAAAAGCCCATGTCTCACTCATGTAACACCCACTTCAGTTCCTGGGACATACTGCTCCTTTCCCCACAAACTGCTTTGGCCATGTTCTTCCTCACGAACAGGAAGAAAGTGAAGCCACTTTTCTCACAGAAAAGAGAGAAAGGGTAGCTACTGCACAGAGCAAACTCAACAGCACATTAAGTATTAATCAGGAGAAAGTGCCCAGTGTGGAAGTGAAGATTCAGGTCAACACTAACATGCTGCAGTAAGCAACTACCTCCAGTCTGAGCATCTGCTTTATAAAGAGGATACTTATTTGCCCATAAACTCCACAGCAAAATAAAACCACTACTGGAAATCATTCTTTTCTGTGTTTATGCTCCCTATACTTCAAAACATTTATCACTTCCTTTAACTGGATAGAATGTAAAAAAAGCTGATACAGCACTCCAAGTAGAGAAAATGCTCTAAAAGTATTTAGCTATATTCTGTTTCGACAAGCGGCACGATTCAAGTGTATGCAAAGCTACAGGTAACAAATGTGTATATGCTTTAAAACTTACTTGAATGGGCTTTCAATAGATGTGGTTGTAACTTTAAAGTGCTTGTATCTTCTTGCATTCATTCTTTCATTTGTTGTGATACCCAAGCAAGATATCTGAAGACGGGAAAAAGAGTCATTAATTTAACTCACATAAAAACACACAACCAAGTCTTGCATGAGCAAGACTGAAAAAGCATCAAATTTGCTGGTTTAAATTCCTTCTTTTGAAGAAGGAATTTTTGACTGGGGAAATTATGAGGTCCACACATAAAACATAAGATTTTGAAATTGATATATGTTGTAAGTGATGAATATTTACAAAAAGGAGGACAAAACTTAAATTTACTGAAATGTTTTACCTAAGCCTTAGAGGGTAATTTCTATTTCCAGGACCTCTGGAAAGATTAAATCTTACGGTTCATTAATGACAAGACATACTGACAGTCTTTCAATTCATACTTGAAGGTTTTCAGTATGACTTTCCTTAGAAAGGATAAAGAAAACTTAGGCTTGGTCAGGAATATGGCCTCAAATCACACTGAAGCAGAGTAAGAAATTATTGCACCCTCTTTGAAGCTACCATTCTCTTTCTGCTAATGACATACAGCATTATTCCAAGTTGGCCCCGCAGATCTGATCCTCTATTGTCTTTATTGCTTTTCTCTGGTCTGTTTTACCTTTTTGTCATTCTGAGAATAGAAAGCAGAAGGCAGGTACAAAATCAAAAAAGCCCAAGTCAATGAGAAGTGAATGGTGCCTAATACAGAGACACAACAGATGCTTGGCTACTCAGCACTACAAGTGAAGTGCTCTTCCATACCTGATACATCTGACACATGAGTAACACAGCCACCCACATGAAGTGAAACACACTGTTTAGAAACATCCAAAACATCCATGGAGAACAGGTAGCAATCTGTGTAACATAGGTCCAAAATCCATCCTTTGTGTAACTTGTCTCACAGTGGAAACCCCAGTCTAGAGGGAGAAAATGTCAAAAAATACACAGGAGATTTAAGGTATGTTTATTGTACATCAACATAATGCTTACATTAGATTGCATTAAATAAGAGAATGACAATGTGCTGAAATAGTTTTACTTGCTCTTACTTCCTTTTCCAACTCCTTACAATACAAAACATATGCACATACTTGGCTGTAATAAACTAAAAAAAGATCTAGGACAAAAAAAGTATCATCTTCTAAATTAAAATACCCAATATAGCCAAATATTAGCATGCAGTTCAATTACGAAATAAAAATATCCAGAACTCTGATAAGGCAAAGAAAAAGGAGATAAAGTATTTAGAAGCAATTTAAAAAAATAACAAGAAATCACATTTACTCACAAGAGATACATCCATAAATCATCCAGCAGATCATAAAAAGCAGGAAGAACAGGTATCCCATAAAATAGCGATGGTTCCCTGCTCCTAAAGTTGCACAACAGGGATCAAATTACTACACTTTCAGCAGAAAGTCAACACTACACCAGAAAGTTTAATTGCTTGCTTAGAAATACTGTTTATTTTTGTATACAAAAACATTACTCTCCAATATTAAGCCAATATAACTTTACGACAGTGAAGTTTGCTGGCTTATGATTTTTTACTTCTCAGACAAAAAGCAACGTTTCTTCAGTTTTGTTCAGTTTCTGTCACATTACAACTGCAATTCACTAATTCATTTGTAATCTCTTTCATGAACTAATAAAATTATTGATAGACAATAATTAGAGCAATGTTGGTGACAGCTGTAGTAGAGCCCTCAACAGCCAGGAATTACACATCAATAAATGTTTTTAAAAGCCATTAAAAAGTGGTCAGACTGCAGAGTTCACTTGCTTAAAAGAAACAGAAACATGAACCTTCCTTGATAATAAGCTAACTCACACCTTAGATTTACCTGCTTGATGAAGCTTGCTAAAAATAAAATATCTAGTAAAAATTGCAAAACAAATACATGTAAACTGAACAGACGAGGTCTAAGAACCTGAATATAACCATGAATGGGATAAAAACTGCTCTGCTTTAGACAGAATTTAAATGCAAGAAAATTCAGCTACTAATCTATTTTTAACATTAATAGAGCTAAAATATGCCTCTTATGTGAGTACATCATAATTCTCAAGTACTTGGCCTTCCTTCTGTTTGTAAAATATGTCCAGTGTTGCAACCTTCCAACAGCTCCAGGCTGTAAACTAAACCCACAGAGATGATAATGGCTACAAGAGACTTGGCTGTCATCATCTACCAGCACAGCATTTACTTCTTCATTATGTCAAATGTTTTCCCTGCTAAAACATAGAGCATCCTCTGGAGGCAGAAAATAATCAAGTGCTTTTAGCAAGTGAGCTGAAAGACTGTATAAATAAGAGATGAGGAAAAACACACATACAACACAAGCTAGACTAAACTCAAGACAATTTCCTTGAAAAGCAAACAAGTTCCTGCAGACATAAAATTATGTTGTAACATTGCCTTCAATCACCTAAGGGCACATGAGAGTGTTGGGAACATCTCTAAGGTATTACTTTCATTTGCATTCTAAATTTCAAAATTACAAAGTTTCATAAAAGACATTTTAAAAAAAAACAGAAGCTAAACAGTGACCTAGAAGTGCATCCGAGAGGCATCTGATGTGATGCTTCTTTCAGCAACACTAGCAATATCTTCAATAGCACAAATTCTGCCTAACGGAAAATCCTTATGTGTGTGGTAAAAACACAGGTGTAGCATTTAAAACTAAATGAAACAGGTACAATCTTCATCACAGTTAAAAAAAAAAAGTCTTTGGAGAAAGAAAGCAGAGAACCTGTATTTTGAATAAGATTGGGCAAAACAGCACTATGTTCTACAGTTTCATCCTAGACTGGCAGGAACAGTCAGTTATCCTCCACAGTTAAAACAATGCTGTAAGAATTGTTGTTAATTTCCCTTACATGCTTGTGCTTAAACATAAGTAACAANTCAAATAGTCTGCATTTTTTGTCACTCTCTTCTGAATGGTAAAAATATTCACAGTCTCTTTATGCGCCAAGTTTTATCGCCAAAGGATTTATTTCAGAGTGTCTGTAAACACTCTTACAAGATTTCTCAGTCCTATCTTTAGCAACATCCTTATCCTTCTAACACATTCCACACACATCCAAATTCCACCTTTCCAGAAAGGCATGATTCATGTTTCCCTTTTTGGCAAACATACCACAAACGCTGTTTTAAGAATGGATTCTGTTTTGCAATCCTATGCTTAGAGTGACCAAGTACCAATCTGAGAGACAGAAAAGCCATATAAGGTTGTTTAGATCACCACTCCCTCCAGTTCAGCTCCAGCTCCCATACTGTGATTTCTAATGCTTTTTCTCAGCATACTTTCAAGGGCCCTAGTGTTTACTTTTACCTCCAGTGATTCTGCTTTTCCATCACCACTGTTATTTAAAAACCATTTCCTTCACCTAACCTAATC
>WEIV01009107.1:1072-15508 GCA_013390005.1 Calyptomena viridis
GTTATTTAAATGTCATTTTTCAGCACACGGCTTAAATTAAAATGGGGTTTCCATTATCCTAATATGCCTGTTTGTTTTTTAATGGTTAGTCTAGTCACATATTTCTAGGATTGTTTTCTAAAGTCCTGTACTCAGCAGTGAAGGTATTTTAAATTATTTACATCAGATACAGTAAAGTTTTCATGCTGAAACATAAACGTATTTTCTAACCCAATCTTCTTCGTTTCACTACAGTCAGAGCACTATATAAAAACAAACTTCTTGTTCCATCCCAATTAGTTAGTAATTCCCACAGGAAAAGGAACTTCCAAAGATGTATCCAGGGAATATTACAGGGTGTGGAAAGAAGTCTGTGATTTATGATGACCCAGACAAAGGAAAAGTCTCTTCTGGTCCTTTGCTTTAAACTCTATCTTAGCTTGGGTCACTGTAAATTCCGCCTGAATTATCTGATATGCTTTCATATAACTAGTATATCAAACATTATAGATTTTTTTAATTAAGAAAATTAGCTAGAGATCTGGATTATGTTAACATGATAAGAAGTTTTATGAAGATTTTATGAGAAGAAAAGATCCCCAAAGAAATACTTTCCCAGGCTCCTTCTTTTGTCATAGTTTTCAAGTTGAGTGTGGATTGCAAGAAGGTTTCAGAGTGAATCATTACTCTGAATTAAACTTGCTAAATATTTTGTACTAAACCCATATAAAATTCATCCTTTGAGGCAGTCTGATTATTATTTCAATTTTGAGCACAATTACTTGATCCTCCTTGTTGGTTTTGTATTTCATACACCTCTTTTCTCCACTGAAATTACTGTAGTTATACATAAAAAAAGTACAAGAGACACTCTTCATTTATTTCTGCAAAATTTCTTGCCAAGTGATTCTCAGTGTTGGACACTATATCTTTCATAAAATATTTGCCACAACATAGAGTTTCCCTGGTTTTCCTACAGATGCTAAGTGAGTAGAAAAACATGACTGAAACTAGGATCATCTCAGTAATTTTTGGAATCAATACCCTAGGGCCTTAGAGAGACTTTCTCTCAGGACTTCTCTTTTCTTTCCTTTTTTTATTTTTTATCTTCCCATTAGCCTTCTTTATAAATTTTGACTCTTCTTTAAATTTATTCTGAGGTCTCTGGATTAGACTTAATGATGTTGTCAGATTTCATTTAGGTTTAAGGGTATTTCTCTTCATTTTGTTTTCTGTTTCTTTGGATTCCCCTCTTGCTAAATGTTTTGCTATTCATTTATCAAGAGCTATCCTAATCAGAAGATAATTTAAAAGGAAATATTCCTGCCAAAAGGGAAGTAAATTGAAAAAAAGCGTGATAGGGAAGACCAATATTTTTTAAAAAAATTTAATACTGAAATGATTCCAACTCTTTGTTTCATTCAAACTATTTTTCCTGCTACGAGAGATGTTTAGTCCCTTCCTCAATATTCAGTTCTTAATCTTCTCATTTTCACAACATCTCGCAGACTTTAAACTGCCTAAAAAATTAAATTAAAAATTGTGAGCCAACCTTCCACCCACTTAGGGCTCTGTCTGACAAAAAATCAAAAACCAGTAAAAAACTTAGCAGTTTTCTTCCATCATTCAAATGCCAATAAGAGGATACTAAAAACCAATTTTTTATTTTGTTTGTAATTAATTATGATTGATGAAAGAATTAGTGGAATTGTATGTTCCCCTTGTTCCTACATGATTACTAAAACCCTAAAAAAATATTAGTAAGTAATACACATACTTGCCTTTTAACTCATGTTCCTTTGGAGCTCTGCAACACAGGTTTCCATGGTCTTGCAGTTATTCTAAGCCTATAAATGAGTGGGTTTGACTAAAGCCCGTTACGAGACCTCCGTCTGCAGACAGAGAAACATTTAATAGAGGCATAAGCCTCATTCAGGTTATACAGAAACCAAAGANAGGAATGAGACAAAGCTCATTGGAATCAATAAAGGATTTTGGTCCATTTTGGATCAGCTGCTTGGCACTGCAGAGAAAGCTCAGGCTGTGCTCTAAAACAATGTTTGCCAAGATTTTCTAAAGATGGATTATACTTATTTCCCTTGCTCTTTTTTCAATACTTTTTTCCCTTTTTCTCTGCACTCAAACGCATTTCACTCCATGTTGCATGATACTGTTTAGAAAATGTGCCACTTATGAAGAAATAGTAACTGGAACTCAGGCCAGACACTGTTCATTCTCAAGAATTCTTTAACAACACTTCTTCAACCAGTGAGTGGCTTTCTGCGCTGTTGCCTCTTGGTATGTTAATGGACATACAAGCTTCTTACTTGAGAAGTACAGCTTATTCTATTTAGCCATCTACATCTTAACCTAGGTTTTGCCACTTCTGTAAGGTAAATTTTTAACCAACCCTGTAAGGGAGTCATCAGTGTATTACTATGCATGGATCAACTTTCTGACTAAACAGTCTCAGATCCACAGAGGTGTTAGACCTGATTTTGGAGCACTGGTAAAATCGTGTAGCTCTGGGTGACCTGGAAGCCTCATTTTACAGGACAAGACCAGCTCTAGGAGAAGGTTCTTATGCAGAATCAGTTGCACATTGACAGTAAGTATCAAAGACAAGGTGGAAAAATGACAAGATTGAAATTTTTAAAAGGCAAAAAATTTCTTGTTGTAACTGATACTTCAGCCAAATCCCAGTTATTCCAAAGTCTGTTCTGTCTCATTATGCAGTTTTCTCTTGTCCTTTTCAGCAGAGAACAATATTTCACGTGAATGAACTGTGATGAGCTCCAAGGTCATGAACTACTGTGTTTGATTGTCCCTCAATCTGCTTTCTTTTTAATCTGTTTGGGTTTTTTTTCCTCAGGGTTTATTTTCCCCCAGAACTTTTCCAACAAAATTATTACGCAGATTTCTCTGGAGAGATTTTTATTTATGTCAAACTCTGTTTCAAAGATTCTTAAAAAAAAATCAAACTGTACTAACAGATATGACCATTGTGCAATTTTTGTAGAGATGTGTTTTCTTTAATCATTCTTTTGAATAATTTTACATTCATCAGAAATAAAAAATCTGTTTACTATGCTGGGGGAATTAAGCCCCAAAGAGGTTGTTTTAGTTCTCTTTGTTTATAATGATCTGTTAGCTCCTGACTGCAGAAATAATTTTGTTGTTTACATTAATCTATGGTGGCAGTATAAACCTCACATCATACATAAATATAATTATTGATCATTACCAGCTGTAATTCAGTGTTAGAATTACAGATTTACATAATTGTGCTATTAAGTGTGAACTTGAACTTCATATTTGGGGTCGCAAATAACTAGAGGCAGTGGAAACAGAAAATTCTGATTGTATGTCATTCGTATTTTAATATATGCTGTTGCAATTTTGATCAGTGTTAATGTAAATAGTTTTATGTACTATGCAGCAATGAGATGCTAATGGCTAGGAATTACAGCAATATTGATCTAGCTGTCATAGTTACAGGGGCTGGGACTGATTTATCACTATGGGGGTATAACCAAAAACTGTGTATTCTATACCCTCTATGTCATTCCTGATGGGCTGTTAATGATAAATCATTTGGCAAGAGCTGCCCAGAGCACACTTCACACCCCAGGTCATAAAAGATAAGGAAAGAGATCCAAGGAGACATTAACACCTCCACCCCCAGCTGGAGGGGTCCTCCCTGCTAATGGGCCCAGCTGCACTGACACAATAGGCACTTACAATGGCCCACATCATCAAAGGACCCAAAAATATCCCAGGACTCACAGAGATAAAACAATCATTGTGAAAATTCCTGCCCTGGGAGAGGTACTGGGGATATATAACCCTTGAAGTTCTTTTGTTGTCTTGTGTCATTGTACGTATTGTGATCTTTTTAGTAAAATTGCAGCTCTGACTTGTGGTCACTCCAAATTGGGTTCATTTCTCCTGCCAGTTTACTTCTAAACCAGCACACTAGCTAATAAAACAAAATGCGTTAGTAAGGGACGATACTTATTATCTCCTCCAAAATTTACTATACATCACCTGCCCATGGAAAATTTCCTCTGCCAAAGACTGAGCTAGCATTCTTGCTAGAAATGATATAAATCTCTTCTCAAATATCAGTCACAGGCTATCTTCGTTTTGCTGCCTGCAGCTTTTCCACTGATAAAGCTTCACAGGGGAAAACAAGCTGCATAAAGCAACTGACTTCTGTAATATGTTCTCTTCTCATCATATAATCTGCACATAAAATGATATTCCAGAAAGAACAAATCAGTACTGTGGGCCTTCTCTAAAAACTCTTTTACAGGCATTAGGGGAATGTTCTTGCATAAGCACACAGATTCCTTTCTTACTAGTTGCCTCAAGCAAAACCTGTGAACTCGGTGTTGCTCTTGGGCAAAGTGCGGTGAGAGGTCTTGCAAGATACAGGCTGCACCAGCTCTTCATTTGGACTTGTCATATATAGGCAATAGGCACTGATAACAGCTGGACTGCTTAAACATTACAAGAACAATGGTCTGGTTAAGTTGTTTTAAAACCACTGAAAACAGCTGGACTGCTTAAACATTACAAGAACAATGATCTGGTTAAGGGGAAAAGATGGCTTAAAATAAATGTTTGTGTATGATTGGACACCATTCACAGCTTTCCAAAATTTATCCTTTATGAATCAAATCACATATAAGAATTTTAGTATTTCAAGCAACTGGAACTTTTAGCAATTTCAGGCTCTGTTCATCCACAGGGAGTGGTTAACTTGTCATCATTTGCTGTGTTTATGTTAAATAGATTATAAACAGAAACTATGCTGAAGTGAACACTCCTTGCTGACAAAGGAGGTGGCTCAAAACCGTTGAAATGAGCATGTTCTTCCATCTGCTAGTGCCACAAATTTGTGGTCAAAAAAGCAGTTCTTAATCCAAAAGACATGATTAATATAAAATATAAAATATAAAAAACAGAACGTCATTCAGGGAAACACTCTGACAACTTCTCTGGGAAAAGAACATGTTAAAATGTCAAGCCAGTCCTCTTGCAGTACATATTGCTCTATTTAAAATATGTAAATAACATACTAGGAATAGGAATAGCTTTTCGCTTTCTTTCTGTGTTTCTTTCTAACCCGTCTCTTTATTAGTTTGTATTTGTCCTGGCCACTGCATTGAGACACAGACTGTCGAAGACAAAACAGTACTAACAAAAATCAGACCCTGTGTTACTTGTTTAAATCACCAGGACAAGCATGAGTTTAGAAAACAACTTTGTGATAGAACTGCTTCAAAAACTTGTGTTTAATTTTGACAGAGACAAATTATCTGTATGTGTCAATTCCTCACTATTATAAGCCTGCAAGAAATAACACCACAGTTTTAATAATCTGATTTATGAACACTGCTACTTGTAGGAATTCAGACTGTTTGATAGAAAAAGTATCCTACAAGCTTTGAGTGTAAGAACGTGTAACTAATTTCAATGTCAATATGAGTATGAAATAATTTTCTCATGAATTATTAAAAATAAAGTATGATAGGAGTTTTTAGACATAGGTCTCAGATGATGATGATTTAGCCTTTTTCTTCTCCATTTGATAGAAAAATTGTTATTCCTGTGTATATCCTTGTGTTCTGACCCATAGAAATCTAGGAGGACATCCTAGCCACAGAGACAGAAGGTAGAGTTTACACTATGTGAGTGTGACCAAACTTTGCATTCTACACTACCCACATCGTGCTTGGTGGACTGTCTTTTTAAGGCAGCAGGTGAAAATGGAATTGCCACTTTTCTCCTATCTTGTACGAGAAAGGGTGAGGGACTGAGGGTCAGGACCATGTGGCACTGGTGGAGAGAGCCCATCACACTACCACTGCCACTGCCAGAGGTGCCACAACCACAACTGCACGGGAATGAGCCCCAGCCAAGTCACGCAGAGCCCAAACCCCAGTGAAGCCAAGCAGAGCAATTTCATTGCTGAAGGCAGTCACACAGCAGGGAACAAAAAGCCCTCTGCACCTATGCCACTGCCATGGTGGGACCTACAGCAGCATCTCATAAATCGTTTTGGATGAGATAGACTTCCAGATTTTGCTTTCCCCATTACCCATTGTTTTTGTCTGACTGGAGGGGGTGTTAAACCACAGAAACTTGTTTGCCACAGTACTTTCTTTATTGTCCTGGGTCACGTGGCACACAGCATCAGAACAGGAGCCATTTAGGTTTTGCCCAGGGCCAGGTAACATTTTGCCTTTATTGCTTTTGTAGGTAAACCATTTTCATCTCTATTATGTTATTTGTGAGATTTTGCTGCTGTAAAACTGTGAGTCTAAAATTTTTAGCATCTTGTAGTCTTGTTTTCTTTTCCCTCTCCATTATCAAAATGGGGTAGCTAGAGTAGCTCCATTGGATTTTCAAAAATGGTATAGAGGGCTATCATACTTTCCTTTAATTATTCTGAATCTTCTCAAGACATAACTGTCATCTCACATTGTCTGAAACAAGTAGCTTAAGAAGTTAAGTAATTCACTTCACTGAGAGCATATTTTATCTCCGCAAAGCCCTTCTAGAACCCTGGGACAATCTGAAACATTGTCTCCTCTCATATTATCACTCTTCATCTAACTGTTAAGGTTAGGAAGAAGATAGAAAGGCGAAATATAATAAAGAAATATATTATTTCTACATAAAAATTCTTTATGTGTTGTTTCAAGCAGTACCAGAAACAGGTTGTGAAGGCCCACAGAAGTTCCTAAAGCCTACCCAACTGTCTTGGTATCTGAAAAATGCAACAGTGAGAACTGAGATAGAATAAGCATTGCAAAATCTGTCTCCAGGTGGAGGATCTTTTTGCAAGATATATGACAGAGATAATTTCAGAATCAAATCTAGTAGAAGAGTAATTGAATCACAACTCAAAGTATCTGAAATACTGAGGGGTGATTATTTCAACTAAAATAATATTGTTCATTGTAGAGTACCTATAAGTGCTAAAAGATTTGTACAAAAAGCCTTGTCAGAAGATGGAGTAGGGAACATACAGTCCTCAGTCACTCAGTTATGTCATTCTCCAGTGGAACTTTTAGACTGTCTATGTACTTAAGGAATGGGTGTCTATTTCTTTAAAAAATTTGTCCTAGAGTTTATTGTGGTTTTAGATAAAACATCATTTTGGAAGATCTGATGCTGCGAGGGAAACTGAAAGCACATCTGTTTCCCTTACTTGTCTCTCTATAGACTATTATTTTGCAAAATATGTCTACTCTGCCACCAAAATGTCTATGTCCGTTAATTTTCTGGAAAAAATATTTGTATGGATTTTTTTTTATACAAAAGGAGGAGTGTGGTTCATTTGCCTTATGAGACAAAAAGGGTGTGTGGAAATAATTAAATAATAAATATTGTAAAATCCTAGTAAAGGTATTTCCTGGGTGGTCTACGTGGGCTGAAAAGAGCTCTTAGATATGCCAAGAATGAAAGGCATCATGGAAAAGTAAAAGATAAAAACATGAATCTTAGGTGCTTGATGATGACCTACACTTTTGATTGGGATCTGATTCTGCAGCTTTAAAGATATTTTCTGATTTGGTAAATTAATTTGGTCTACGCAGAGTCATGTTAGTGGATGGCCATTTTCAAAAGATAACTTTTTCTCTCTTATTTAAACATTGTTGTAGCTATTTTGATACTTCATAAAAAAATTATCAAAATACCTGGCTAGAAAACCAGCATTTTGCTACAGCAACTTTTCTGCCTACACTTTTGTTGTGGTTTTAAGCAACCAGAGTTTTTTATTAGCTGGGGGGGCTAGGAGAGAGGCTTCTTTAAGAAGCTGCTAGAGTTTTTCTCTGCTCTAAGCTAGCCAAGGTCAGGCAACAACGCCTCTGTGATAACATATTTAAGAAGGAGTAGAGGAAAAAAAAAACTGCGCAGAACATCATGGCCGCTTAAGAGACAGGAGGGTGCGGAGTTTGATTAGCACCAAGGTCAGAGAGAGGAGAAAGAGAAGATGCCTTAAACACTGGAATAGGGCCCCAGCAATCTGTGAGGAACCATAGGGGCGAAGATTCTTCAGCCTGTGAACCCGTGGAAAGACTGGTAGATTTTTCCACGCTGGAACACAGACATGCCGGAAAAGAGAGGCTGTGATCCTGTGTTTGGAGCAGAGGGGCCTGCTGGAACCCCGTGGGCCGTGAGAAGAAGAGATGCTGNGAGGTTTTTTTTTCCCTTCTCTGAGAAATTTTAGATCTATGTGTGGGCTCTCGGTTTTTAGCCAGAGTCAAACCATGACAACTTTCCTAGGTTTTTTTGGTCATCTCATCTAAGATGAAATAATACCTTACAGTTGTGTGTGTTTTGTGGTTTTTTTTAATCCAGAAATTGTATTGTCAAGAAGATGGTATTATAGAAAATCTTGAGAAAAGGAATATTACACAAAGCATGGTCAAGACTTTTACTACTATCATAAAAGAAGCAGGTCTCTATGTCATTCACTGCATCCCACAGTGAATTTATCATCTGAATTTATCCTTTTTGAAAGAAGATCACTCTTCAAATAATTTAACATCAAATAACATGAAGAATAAGTAGCACATTGTCTTAGTTAAAAGGCAATGTCTGCCAGGAAGGTGGGACCTCCTGGAGTAGAAACTCCTCCTAAATTATTATAAAATTGAAATTATGAGGCTTTCAAGCAAAGTGCAGAAAACAAATAATAGTTTTTACCAAAACTGGCAGACAAAACAGAACAAGACAGCAACCAAACAATAACAAAGGAAAAAAAAAGTCACCCACAAGTCACTCGCCCTTCAGGAAACAGAAAAGCGGATTTTCTTCATTGCAGTTACAGCTGAAGCCAGAAGGTGGTGCAGACACCCATTGTGAGACAGAGTGGCAGCCAAAGACATGGTGCTGGGTCCCACAGGGACCGTATGACAACAATGGCAGCCACGGGGAGCTGCCTATGGCCCATCATGGCAAGCAGGGAAGGGGACCAGCTCTTGCTCTACCAGCAGTGTGTCGGCTATACCTGCACTGCCCAGGTGGGCAGTTGGAATGGATCGGAAGCATATGGAACCAGCAGGTCGGACTGGTGGGCAGCAGTTGGGGCTCTCCCAGTGGGGTGGCACAGAGCAGCAGCACAGGACAGTAGTCATTCCCATGTAATCAGCAGTGGTCCGGGGTGGTTGCAGGAAGCTTGATTGGCATTGCTGGCATGAAGCCACAGTCTGAGGTGGCAGTGGTCCTGGGGTAGCAGCGGCATGGTGAATTGCTGATTGCGGGCTCCAAAAAACTTCCAAGCTTGCAAGATGTAAAAAATAAAAAAAATGTCTTGACCCACAGGGAAACAGAAAGGATTCTTACCCATCCCATTACCGTCACCCTCTCCGCAAATAGTGAAACACACTTAAATGCACCTAGATTATACATATGCATAACTATGAATAAACATCACAGTCCATCGTCTTTAACACCATTACATCATCATTGACTAATTCGCATATTTAACACTCCTTCTCCGCCCAGATCCCCACCCCTTTTTGGAGTCTCAGTGGTCTTTGGCGGTCTTCTTCAGGACCTTATTATCACCCTTGGCCTAGAGAACACTCTGTTATAAACATAATAAAACCACAGGTTTGTTTGGTCCAGTGAAGCATCAAGAAGTCTGAAATATCCTAGTTTTATCTCTCTCCCTGTCCCACTGCACCCTGTGTTGTAGTATGCTTTTCATTCCAACCTAGGCAAGAGGAGAGAAAGGAAAAAACTAACCTAGCTTAAACTAACTTAGCTCAAAACCTATATAAAAAATTAAAACTTAAACTTATTTCCAAATCAGTGGGCAGTTGCCATGGGCTGGATGAGTGGGAACAGTTGTTGCTCTGGTGCTAGCGGTGGCAGAGGCAGTCAGGGCAAACAGCTGTTACACTGGAGTCAGGCTGGGTGTGAGACTTTGACAGCTGCAGCTGAGAAGCGGAAGGTGGGGTGTGTGGGGCACACAGTGGAGCAGCTACGTACTATTGGGTCTGTACACAGGAAATGAGACAGTGAAACTGGAACTGCCCCCAGGCATTATTCACTGAAGTTCTCACTAATTCTCATTATACTTCTCTTCAGGGAATTCTGTTCTCCTCCACCTCCCACTCCTCCAAGCACCTCTGCCTTTCTGCAAAAACACATGGTGGCATGGAAAAAATCTAATGAGAAAATCTAAAGCAGAACACCATTTTAAGTGTTGGCAGGACTGATCTAGTATTATGATCTATTTATTGATCACAAATATGGACAATTGTGGTTAAAAAAAAATCAACCTGGAAATTTAACTTAAAGAAACCTGCCCTTATGAGCCAGAATACACACAGTTCTTTCTTGACAGAATATGTCACTCTTGAAAAGCTACATAGGATTGCAATTTTATATAAAAGTACAAATATTTTCAGTTGAAACTGAACAAGATTGATTCTTCCTCTTTGATATACTATGAAATACATATAAATCTATAAATATACTTTAAATAATATAATTTAATGTTTGAATATACATGCTTCATTGTGTTTTAAGATAAATGCCTTTATGCATTTAACTAAAATGTTCTTAAAAATTCAGATATAGTTTAATAAAATCCATTTTAGAAGCATTATTTCTTAAGCCAATTAAATATTTTACGCCAGTCATAACTTGCACATAAGTTACATGGTGTGTCTTTCCTGCTATGTGTATCTTTAGCCTTTAACTTCCATTCTGATTGTGATATCAGGGCAACTACTTTTGTTTTATCGAACTTGAAACTGCAGAAAATAGAAAAAGAATGCTATATTTAAATTATTTAATGGACCAGTCTTTTCAGGATGTTTCCTCTCAAGTCATGAGAATGATGTAACTTGATGCATTTGTCTTTACTTCAAGGTTCCTTGTTGGGTTCACCAGATGTAGATGCTGTGTCATCCCGTGAGGCAGAATGATGAGAAGGCTAGACTCCATGAATTTTTGTCAAGCATTTATTTAACTATTTGTGCTCTGGTTTCCAAGCATACTAAGCATAAGCATTTAAGCATGGCAAAGCCTATAATACCTACCAAGCAGACTCTGCATCCAGGTTCCCCAGGCAGTCTGCCTGGAGAACCCTGGACACGTCTCTGCCTGGTAAGATGTCTCATGACCAGGCAGAGGGTCTGCTTTCTAGGAAATCAGAAAATGTCTGCTTGCTCTTGTTGTGCAGTAAAAGCTTATATATATCAGTCTATATGGTTTACATTAGCCATCCAATGACCTGGCAACCAGGCTCTCCTTGTCCAACCATGGGGACAAGGTCGTATCCGGTCAGAGCCTCACTTCTGCTCATGCTCAGGGAGAAATTTGGCCTGCAGCATCAGGCACAAGGCCACAGTTCATCACTGACACACAAATATCAAACAGCTTTCTGTAATTACATCCTATGGCTGACACTCTTTAGATAAAAGTCACAAAGCTCCAACAACTTTCTAATTTCCCCTCCATTGCTCTCTCACAAAGAACAGCATTGCTGCATCCTCTGCACTTTGTTTGCTCCCTACATACCCACAATGTTTTTGAAAATGCTTCATGGAGACAATTCATTTAGTTCACACTTGTTAATTTATTTTTGAGAGTATACTATTTTAAGATTAACAGTAAATGGGAATCCAAATGTCCAAGCTGGAAATACAAATGTCACAATAAGAATACCTGTCATAGAATCCTAGAATATTTAGGGTTGGAAGAGACATGAAAGATCATCTCGTTAAAAAAAAAAAAAAAATGGGAAATCATATTATATTTCCTATCATGTTGGGAAACCTTCCATCTTAGTGGTTTCCACTTGACACCTGTTGATCAGTGGACTAGTCTAAGCAAAATAACATTTTTTTAAATTGCAAAGGTGTAGTATAGTCTTGAAAAATTAGTAATTTTTAGAAGATGCTAAAAGCTGTCTATATTTTTATTCAAAATATTAATGCTTGATATTTTATTATCATAGAAAGATATAACCTTCACTTAATTTATGTTTCCCCTCCAGTTTTATTGTTTGTCAGTCTTTGGATAGTGTAATTTAGAAACTTAAAATACACTAAAAAATCCAAAATAATTTGTTCTTGACATTAATTCTAACATTAAGTCAATATTTTGCACAACTGTTCATATTTTATAACAACAAAACTTCTCTTGTGATAGAATAATGCATTTTAAGCCTATATTTTGCAGAAGATTTAGATGTGTGATTTAGTGCACTGAATGTTTAGAGATGTGAAATCTAACACAATAGCTCAAAGTGAAAGGTGAAAACTTAAACCATAGAAAAACAGCATTAAACTTTGGAAATAAGCTACACTGAAATTCTTACTGAGAGAAAAACAATGAGAAATAATTTATATAAAGATATTTTTGTACAATGCAGATATTTAATTCAGAAAGGATTGATTAGAGAATTTCTAATTTTTTCATAGGTATTAGTTCTACCGCTCCACATCACTGCATCCAACAACATTCTTATCCTCATGACTCCTTGTGATACTAGCACAGAAGAAGCATTTGTGATAATTTTTGCTGCTTTTTTCTTTTTTTTTGCTATAAAATGTATGAGTCCACTAAATGTGACTAAGTGTCCCTAAAGTAAGGAGTTTAAAATCATTACCTTATCTCATTTAGTTAAGGAATATTTATAGAAAACAGTATACTGAAAAAAAATTCTCACTAAAGCAGAACCATCGACGAAAAAAATGAAATTTTGCAAAATAGAAAGTATTTTCCCTCTTTTTTTTTTTTTTCTGTAACTGTTTTCTTTCATTCTAAGTCTTAAAAAGCAGCATTGAAATATCTTTTAAAATACTACTTTATATTGTCCAGCCCAGATAGAGGTAGCAATCATGGGAAAACATAGAAGAAAATGCTGAAGGGAATGCAAGAATTTTTAATATTTCTTCACTCACATGAATTTTGTGATTTCTGAGCCAAATTTTTAGAGAATTTTGCTTGGTTTTTTTTTTTTTTTATTTTGAAGCTTCTTTTTTTATTTTTTTTTTATCAGATTATTATTCTACTTTTGACTTAATGGCTGTTTAGTTACCTGGTTTACGCTAGATAATCACGGCAGCCATCCCAACATGGATGCATTGGTTTAGATCGCACTGCAGTTACATTCTGAAGATTACAAAAATGCAGTCTGCAGAAATGCAATCTACACGTATCTATGACTGCATTTAAACATAAGTCTCAGAAAAATTAATGCCAAGTGTGGTGACAGGTTTTGTACAGGAACTGGCCGAGAGAATGTTACCAGCTTGAGAAATATACAAACTAAGTAAACTGAACTGTAATAAAATTGTAGGTATACTTGTTACTAATATAAAATGTAGAAAACTTGAAGGTGTTATGCATTTGAGACAATAGTAGCTTTCTTGCAAAACTGAAGCAGTGCTCTGAACTGTCAGACACTCTGACTTCAGCAGATAAGCCAACACACAGTCTGGAAGTTACACGAGTAAATTAAAAACACATTGCTTTTGTTTTCTACAATTTTGTTTTCTCCTCAGTTTTGCCTCCATTCTCAATCTGATGGAAATGGCTTTAATCATGGGAGGCTGGATGTGCAGCTGTACCAGATTTGTGCTTAGCATGGCTGAAGATAATGAGTTTGGAAAAGAGACTTTAATTTTCAGCTGTTCACTAGTCCATCCTGAGTGAGCTCAAGGTACGAGTCATTAATGTAAGGGCTCAGGATCTACAGGCTGACCACAAATCTGAATTCTGTGGTCTTAGCATACTCATGGGCAGGGGTGATCTGATCTAAGTCATTAATCAGGGTGTAACCCAGCATCCTCTTCAGTTTGATCTCAGTGTGTTATGAATTTGAGTGAAAACACTTTGCTAGTTTTGTCCATAGTTGTGAGTCCAACCAGCTAGACTTTCAGCCAACTCCTACATGGTTTTGTGAACTGAAACCCTTTTTCCAGTATAAAAGAAGAAGTTTCCAAATGGAATGAATAATGAAAATACTTACAAGCAATTTACACAATATGTCTTTGCATAAAACTGTGTGCCCTTGTTCTGGTCATGACAGGGTTATTTTTGCAGTAGCCAGGCAGAGGCACAGGCAGGACCCAGAGGTTATTCTACACCACCCCACATCATTGTTGGGAGCAGGGGGAAGGGAGTCTCTTCCAGGGTCCCTTCCAGGTGGGCATACTGTGGTGGAAAGAGCAGTCAGGTCCAGGTTAATCATTCACCTTTTTCTTTACCCTCTGTCATTAGTATTGTTGCTGTTACTGTGATCTTTATCATCTAGTTGTTATTTCCAGTAAATTCTTATCTCAACCCATGGTCTTTGCCTTTTGTGCCTCCAATTCTCCTCTCTTGCCTGATGCAGGGGAGAGGGAAGTGGGCTAGTGAGCAAGTGACACATGGTTTCAGTGGGAGCACTAAACTGGAGAATACCATTCGTAAACC